>CM039728.1:41968230-42240934 GCA_022539455.1 Dendrobium nobile
GAAAAATTTATCAAAAGTCTCATCCACTTATGTTGAATATCCTTTTATAAAATAAATTCTTTTTAATCTTTATTCTTAATGCACTTGATTAAAATCTCTACTTCTCCTATCTCTTTGCTTGGCTAACTTATACGTACATCATTCACTATTTTGGTACATAATATACTATATAAATAGCTGGAAAGCTAAATTTTTTGCATCACTGTATGTCTTTTCTAATTTTTTCGACCATTTTTATCTAAAATAATTTTATAACTAAGTTTTCTATTTTTTGATTTTTTATTGCATTTTGATTTTTTTGCAAATTATTTTTACTCTTAGGAGTTTCTTATTTTGATTTCCCAAACACATACTTTGAAAAATTTTCAATATCACTAACTATTTTTCCACATAATACTAGCTTCCTTATGAACAACTCAAAATATTAAGATTTTGAATCTTACTCACAAAAATATATTTATTAGTATTCTTTAAATAACCTTATTTAATCTTAGGTAGGGCTGCCAACGAAACGAGCCGAGCCGAGCCGAGCCGAGTATGTGAGTGTTCATGTTTGAGTTCATTTATTTTCAGCTTGTTCGTGTTTGATTCGAGTTTTATTATTTGTGTTCATGTTTGGTTCGTTTAAATTAATTAGTGTTTGTGTTTGGTTCATGTCCGGTTCGTTTAATGTTTATAGAGTTTTAAACAAACAAGCCTTAACGAGCTATAAACGAGCTCTACTTCTAGATGTTCATTAAATTAACAAAGGAGCTTTATCGAGCCTCCTAACAAATAATTACATCGAGCATGTTTGTGAATATATTTAACAATTTTTTTTAACTATCAAACAAGCACATTCATGAACATATCTAACGAGTATTCTTCAGCTATCAAATGAGCAAGTTCATGAACATATATAACTAGTTTTTTCAAGCTATCAAATGATTTTGTTCACGAACAAGTTATCTATGATTCATCTTATATTTGTTCATGAACATTTTAAACAAACAATCTAGCAAATATGGACAAATGTGAAATGTCTCTTATTCATGAACAAATTCATTATATTAAAGATATAAAATAAAAAAATAAAATTAAATTTATAATAAAAGCAATTGTTTATGTAAAATGAAAATAAGATTAATCTATATGAATATTTATATTATGTATATTTATCAATTTTATAATAAAATATTAATTGAGTTTTTATCAAAACTTATTCATGAGTTCTGAATAAGAACACGAAACGAGCTTCTTATCGAGCTTATTGTCAAGCTTGTTCATGAGCTTTAAATGATGTTGTTTATGAACATAAATGAGCCGAACACATTAGTGTTCAAGCTTATTTATTTAAGGATCGAGTAGTAAAAATATTATTCAAGTTTGCTTGTTTAGTTAATTAAATGATCACAAACAAGCTTTATTTCGAGCCGAGCAACGAGCAGCTCGTCGAACGTTTGATTCGCTTGCAACCCTAGTCTTAGGACCATATTTTATTTTATTTTACTATCTTTCATGTTTGGCCCTTCCTTTCTATTATAAGATATTAACAATGCCTTGGTAATGTCATGGCTTATCAATTCCATGTATTTGATCCATGCACTTTGTATTAATCTAGGAGAAAGTCAACATGGCATACTTAGATCTTGAAAATTTTGCTCAATTGTATAAATTATGATGTAGACAAACTAGATAGAAAAAGCCAGATAAGGAGAACGAAGGTCAAAACCATAACCAAACTCGATTCAAATAGTAGCAATCATCTATAAGCACAAAAACCGACGAATAAAGCGAGAAGAGAGATCAAAAGAAACAAAAGAAATTTAAAAAGGCGCTATCCTCAGAACAACCGACAGAACGGTTTCCTTACACGCATCGAAATGTAGGTTAAGTAAAGTATGTGCTTAGGGTTAGCAAACCGATGGTCCACCACAGCAAGAAAGTCCAAACGTCCAACCAAACTCCTCTAGCAAATGCTCCCAAATCAGCCAACAAACATCTCCAAAGCTCAAGAAGAAGGATACAAATGGAGTGGAACTTGCATAGAGAAGAAAGAGGTAAGAAGCCCAGACGAAATAGAGGAGAAGAAGGGGTGGACAAAGCTCTCAAGCTTTTCCAAGAAGAAGAGAAAACCCTCAGGTTTTTAGAGACTAAGCTCAACAATTTTCAACCACCTTTGCCTTCAAAAATCATCTTCTATATATAGGCACGAGAGGGGAACCAAACAACCATAGCACTTCCAACTAAACCAAATAGATTTAGGGAAATGAAAGGCCAACAACTACCACATCAGTCCCCAAACGGCACAACAAAAAATAGAGAAGAGAGGTTACGGGAACCAAGCAGAAAAGCCACGGAACCAAGCAAACAGCTGCGGAACTGAGCAGCCAGCCACAGAACAAAGTAGCCAGATGTAGAACCAAGCAGCCAGCCACGGGAACCAAAGGGACAAACCACGGGAAAAACACCCAACACAGGAAAATGAGAAGAAAAGGGGGGGAGAAGAGGCAATTCCACTCCAAATTGAATCCAAGAATTAATAGCATACCTTTTTGGATTGATGAGCTAGGAAGTGCAATAAATCTCCCATTTAATGAACTAAACTTCATCTCAATATTAATGAGCTAACAACTTAGAGAATAAAGCTCAACATCAATTAACCACCACCTCCCAACATCATCTTCAGCTCAAACCAAGAACCATAAGCCAACCCGAGAACCAGTAGCAGCCCATGGGACCCATCAAGCTAGCATACCAAAGGTCTACCAAAGCCCAAGCACAACCTACCATGATCATTAGATGTTTTCCATCATTGGATAGCTAAAAAATATAAAACTAAATTAAAAACTAATGTTCAATGCTTGATAACAAAAATAAAAAAATCATGATTGCATCAAATTATGAGATTAAGCTGTTGACCTCAAGAAAATGAGCATGAGTGCCACATAATACTTCACCACTCGCATGAAAGTATGGCAGGAACTAGATATTTTTGGGCCAAATGATTAGTTTGGGGTGCATGTTGGTAGCCTATCAGCTTTTGGAGAAAATAAGAATTTACGATTTACTTGTTGGCCTTAACAAATGATCTAAATGAAGTTCGAAGAAGAATATAGGGATTTATCCACCTCCCAAAATTGAAGTAGCCATTTGATGAGGCTTGAAAGGAAGAAGAAGACATAGAATAATTCTTGGAGATATAAAAAATACCCTCATACTTGAATAATCCCCGGTCTTGCCATCAGAAGTTCGGAGCCAAGCCCATAAAATGATGCAAAGTTTGGAAAGAGAGATATTGGTTGGACAGTTGGTGATATGTCTATTAAAAATTATTCATACAAAGAAATTTTTTTGGAAACTTTATGACAAACCAATAATAATGTAGAATGATTTTGAAAATCATCATAATGACACTTATGTTGATCAAACTCATAGTAGTGAATATTTCCTCAACCTCAATAATTTGTGGTCCTTCATTCCTCTTGAGAAACCATCAATAAAAACCTATTTATTGTTCGTATTCCCTTACTTCCGGGGGCGCACATTAGCCCATATATTTGTATAATCATGTACATTTGTCAAGGACTATTTTTTTTCATAATGTGTTAGCAGAATGTTCTAATCACCTTGCAATTAATTTTATAAATAATCTTTTATCCAAATGCTTAAATCGAGTTTTAAGTAAAAAATATTAAATTGAAATATTTAATCACTATATATTATGATATTATAATTATTGTCTTTATCATCATTATCATCCACAAATTTTTTTTCCGAATATTTGGGGTTTGGCTTCCTAATTCTTCATGCATCCTTGATGAATAGTGCTTGACATGTGAAATCTTTTTTTGAACAATTTGATAGAAAATGTGAAAAATGATCTTTTGATTATTTATGGGGGCCCGCTTTATTTGGGACCTATATAATATTGTTCAATTTAGTCCACTTCTTAAATTTGATATAAAATAATCCTTTGATTTCTGAAATTTGATCCAAATAAGGCAATAAAGGAACTATTTTGGATTATATTTGAGTAGTCAATGGATTAAATTGAACATATTAAATAACCAAGATTAAAATGACAACCTACAAATATCCCAGGGACCATTTTGAGTTTTTTCTTTGTAGAGTTCTTTTTTGTGCAACTTTTATCTAATGCTTTAGAGAAGGAACGGAAGAGGGGGGGGGGGCATAATCATTTGAATTTAATAATTTATATTTCATAAATAGAAAAATATGATTAAAAAGTAAATTAAAAAAAATAAATTCTAAAATCCAATGCAGATAAGTATGTTATTTATATTTTAACTCTAAAGTCTGACATAAGCATCATAAAATATAATAAAAACATTATAATCATTTGAATTTAATAATTTATATTTCATAAATAGAAAAATATGATTAAAAAGTAAATTAAAAAAAATAAATTCTAAAATCCAATGCAGATAAGTATGTTATTTATATTTTAACTCTAAAGTCTGACATAAGCATCATAAAATATAATAAAAACATTATAATGAGATAGGATGAGAAATGAGTTGGTGTATAGCTTTGGCAAAGATGATCAGGAAGTTGGCAAGTAAAAAAAAAAGCAATAATGGTGTTGGTGAAGCTAGTGGACATCTGCAAATATATGAGATGTGAGGGAAACGAAGGTGACGACCTAGGACTTTGATGTTTTTGAGAACTTATAAGAGATGAATCAATTTAACATGATTCAATTCTGAAGAGATTAAATAACAAATAATCTTATTCTTCGTATTTTTACTTAAATAGATATGAAAGGTCTTTATACTTAGCTAAATTTTAATAATTTAATATAATTTATTTGGAGTTTTATCATGTGGATGTCACTATGCTAGTTTTTAGTAATAAATGATCCCCAGGCGCTAGTGGCGATGCCTTACCTTGTTGATTATATGACCCATTGGCCAAACATTCTCTTGGACCATCGCATCCCTATGCGAGCCCCAAAATATACCTTTTAAAATCTTGCTTCTACACAAGTTACCTTTGATTCATCTTTTATTTTTTTCCCCTAATATCACGATATTAATTTTATCTAGGCATCTTATTGGGGTGCATTTTCTAACCCACCCTATGTTGTATTTGCTCAAAACTCATCTATTTTTCACTAACTTGTCTTCTTCTTAATTTATCATTTATAGTTTGGCAATGTGTCTATCTTTACATTTTTATTTATTCCTTGTTTGACTTATTCAACATTCTTATCTTAATTTTATTTTTTGTGCTTTGGATTGGCAAATATTATTTTAAATTACTATCTGCATATATATATATATATATATATATATATATATATATATATATATATATATATATATATATATATATATATATATATATATTTTTGTTAGAGCATATAGATCTGTAAAAAATTTTAATTTTTAAATTTATCTTATTTGTGTTAGATCCAAAATTATAATAAAAATAAAAGCGAAACTAAAGATCAACAAAATTGTTTTAAACACAATATCGAACCTTCATATGACTGATAGGAAACTAAAAACAAGCTGGCTGTTAAGTTTTTAATTAAAAGCTTGCTTAACGCTGATTATTGAACGTATGGGAGAACTTGGTGATAGGATTTACACTGCTTTAGCATTCCTGATTTTTTAACTATTCATGATTATTATTGCAAATCTATGTAGTTTTTACATATTTCCAAGTAGCTAATGATGAGGACATCCGACCTTAGAGAGTCTAACAGATTGATGAGGCGTGACCATTGATCTACGGCCATGATTGCACCACTTTACTTTTTATTATCATTATATTCAATTTATTATTGATGTATTAGTTTATTATGTTTATGAGTTTTATTGTACCTTTCTTTTTATACTACCCTCACTTGAGAGCCTAGTCATGTGTATGCCCTAGGGGCAAGTTGGTCTTTTATGTTTTCTTCATTGTATTGGCTATTTAAAGCCTCCTCCTCCTCCTTTGGGAGGATGATGAAGGTTATTAAAATAAATTTCTGCGCTTGGGTGTTTTGGGAGGGCTTGAGAGTCTTGGAGAGATTGAAGTCCCTAGGTGAGGGCATTGCAACACCCACCAACCGTAGGAAGCGTTCGGATTCGTGGTCGAATTCCCCTACTTCTCCCTTCCTCCCCTCCCCCCCCCAACAAACCGGCGGCCATCACTTCTCCTTCCCCTCTCTTGGCCGAAAAACCCCCACCTCCATTAATCCTAAGCCGGCCACCCCTCCCCTCCTCCCTCTCTCTCGGCCGAACACCACCACCCCCACAACTCCAACCGGCCACCCCTCTCCCACCTCCAAACCGTCAGCCCAAGACCCCTCCCCTTCCACATCGCCGGCCCAAGCCCAAACCCCAACCCTAATCCTGACCTAACCGCCAGCCTCACCTTCCTCCCCTTGCCTCCAAAATTCAAATCCCTAGTTAACACTTTCCATTTATTAAACATCTTAAATTAGGAAAGCTATTGATTTCAATTCCCAATCAATTTGAAATTATTTCCTAATATATGATGATCTATTTTTGGAAAGTTACTTAAATTAAGTTCAATTAAATTTCAAATTGAATTTGATTTAATTCAATCATATCCCATTTGAGATTCTTGATAAGACAAGCCTGAATTCTATTTCCCAAAGCCCCACTACCCCTAGACATGCCGCCGGCCCCTCCCCCCTTCCCTCTCTCTCTTCTTCATTAAATCCCTTCCTTCTTAAGCCTCAATAAATTCTCTCATCAAGGAGTGTCTTTCCTTTCCCTCGCCTTGTTTGAAATTCAAAATGCAAAACCCCAAAATCCCTCCTAATAAAATCTGAAATTACTTTTCAGATTTTAGAAACTCCCCCCTTCTCCATTACCCGCCGACCCCCATCTTTCTCTCCTCCCTTCCTCTTTGCTCATGCAAGATAATTTCCTCTCAATTCCTACTCCTCTGGATTAATTTCAGATTTTCAATTTTTTGAAACTTAATTTCAGATTCACCAAACGACATCCTCCCTATCACACTTTCCCAAAATTTGAAGTCTCATGTTCAACTCTCCTTCTCCATTACATGGCGGATCCTGAACAAGATCACAGGTTTGTTTACGACGATCAAGATCACGTCGATATTCTCAACTCACCGTTCTTCGACCTTAACATGGAGATTGACCAAACTGTAGAGGAATACGTAGAGAGGATCGTCTTCACCCTCGCCGAAGCCATCGACGACCAACTTTCCTCCGTACAGTGGCAGATTATTTCTAAAACCTAACGAAGGTGAACTATTCCTCCAAATTTTATATCTTCCTAATTGCCCTCAATTATGGTCATAATTGATTCATAAAGATTATGTTAACTCTCTCCGCTAAGCCTAATAATCTAGAGAGCGAGCAAGTTGACTCACATGGTACTTAATCTCATTATTAATTTAGAGATTTCTCATTGAAAATCCTTCATGTATGCTATGCTTGAATAATTGATTATTTTGTGATCTAAATTTCTGGTTGTGTGAGTTGGCCTAAGATAGTTTCACCCCTCTCTCGTTTTCTTTCATTGTTTAAATCGCTACAAGTTTAATATTTAATATTGCTATCATCCAAAAGCGTGCAATTTCTTATTAATATTGCCTAAGCATTTAAGTCCTAGATCACTAAATCAATATTTATTTTCATCGGCTTCATCCTTGTTTGCTTTATACTTTTAAATGTATGGGTATGCGTGGTTGCTTAAATTTTTTAATTATTGTCACCTAGATTCTCATAGGCTCTTCCTAATACTTGTGCAGTTATTGCGATCTCTGAGGAATTGGTTTTCAGACAGCATGCATGGTTATAACAATTTCTTGATGTTGTCTGAAATTAAGCTGCTGGCTAAAGGATGTATTATTCTCATCGGTTTAAAGTAAAATATGCATGAATGGGAAGTGTGATTTATTTTGGTCTGCCGATCTTGCATGAGAGGATTCCCGTGATTATAGCAAAATGGAATGCAACAAAGAGGAGGCCATCAGAGCTAAGGACATTGCTGAAAAAAAGATGCAGATCAGAGATTTTGTTGGCGCTAAGAAGCTTCTGCTTAAAGCTTTGCATCTCTTTCCTGATATTGAGAATGCCTCTCACATGCTAACCGTTTGTGAAGTGCATTGCTCTGCCGAAAGCTTGGTCAATGGTCAGACAGACCATTATGGAGTTCTTCAAGTGGAGTCATCGGCTGATGAAGCATTGATCAGGAAGCAGTATCGTAGGTTTGCTCTTCTACTTCATCCTGACAAGAACAAATTTTCAGGTGCTGAAGCTGCCTTTAAGCTTGTTGGAGAAGCATATAAGGTACTATCTGATCAAGTTTGCCGCCAAGTTTATGATTCGAAAAGAAAAGTTCAGATGAGAACCATGTCTTCTTGGCAACCTTCTCAGCATGTTAAAAACGCCAATAGCAATACTGGGGCTACAAACTATTCTTCAAGTAATCAACCTGGTGGAATGAAACAGCAGGATAATAAGCAGCACTCATCTGCTTCCCAATATTTCTGGTCTGTTTGTGTCTACTGCAACAATTTACTCTCCTATTCTCGAGCTCTTCTGAATAGGGAGGTGCAATGTCAGAAATGCCTTAAGAAAGTTCATGCATTTGAGGTGAGACTCCAAAATGCTCCACCTCCTGGTTCAAGTTCTGGATTCCCCTGGATACACCCTGGTTTTCATCAGACAGATTTTGCTGCTCAGTATCCTTATAATCAGGGGAGCCAAACTCATTTTGGAAATCCTTTAGGGGCAAGGGAACCTGAAAATGTCATCAGGCATCCCACAGTATCAAAACCTTCAAAATCTGTAACTGACACTAAGCATGGACGTTGCTCTACTAACAAGGAAGAAAAGGCCGAGTTCGGTGGGGATGCTATGGCTGGTAATGAGGTGAAGTCTGAAAGTGGCAAAGCCGGTAAGAAATCAGCAATGAGGTCTTCTTCACGTGGTGCATCCCAGATAAGAAGCTGGAGGACAACTGCCGATTTTAATTATTCAGATTCTGCTCAACGTAAATCCACTGATAATGATAATGTTATGGAGGTACCCCCAGCAGATCTCAAGGATGGATCCACAAGTGGCAGGTATCCACGGAGGTCAACAAGTTGCAAGATGAATGTCACTTATAACGATGAGAGCGAATATGATTTTGTATGCCCTCCTAAAAGGTCAAGAAATGTTGGATCTTACAACACCAAGAACCGGGGCATCTCATCTCCTGAGGTAGCAACCAATGGTGTGAAGAAGAAAACCAATGAGATTATGGGGGAGCAAATAGATGACGATCACTGTGAAGATAATTTACCTGAAAGCAAGGAAGCAGTTCATATGAAAAATAGCAAGCATATTGGAGCGGGTTCAAGTGCCAATTCTGCTGCAGATTCAATTTCTACAACACAAGTTGAATTTTCATTCTCTTACCCTGATCCAGAATTTTATGACTTCAATATGGATAGAGATCAAAGTAAATTTGTGGTGAATCAGATCTGGGCGGTATATGATGATGACGACGGAATGCCTAGGTATCATGCTCTGATTCAGAAAGTTTTTGCTCCTGGTTTTAAGTTGCAGTACACCTGGTTAGAGTACAATCCTATTAGTTTAGCTGAAAAAGCTTGGGTGAAAGCTGGATTGCCGACTGCCTGTGGTAATTTCAAACTGGGAAAGGTTTGTACTACAAAATGTCAGCTGATGTTTTCTCATCTGATTTGTGGTGAAAAAGGTAGAGGAAGAACATATAATATATATCCAAAGAAGGGAGAGGTTTGGGCCCTTTTCAAAGACTGGGATATGCAATGGAGCTCTACTGAAGAGAGCCCTAGGAAATATTCATACGAATTTGTTGAAATTGTCTCAGATTATGCATCTGGCCAAGACTTCACTGTAAGTCATTTAGTCAAGGTCAGAGGATTTCTGTACCTTTTTGCTCGAGCACAGGATAAAGGGATCACTGTGGTACCCTCTGGGCAGTTGCTTAAATTTTCCCACTGTGTACCTTATTTTAGAGTTTCTGTAGAAAGAGAAGGAATTCCAAGAGATTCTTTTGAACTTGATCCAGCTGCTTTGCCTCAGAATGTTGTAAATATCACTGATGCAGGTAGTGCTAACATTACTGAAGTTTTGGATGTTAATTCCGGGGATCCATGTCCAAGGCCTGCTGGGGTCAATGAAGATAAATTTGAAGGTGATGTAATTAAAAGTACAATGTTGAGCCCTAGCCAGCATGTTTTGGAAACAGCCAGCAGAAATATCAGATACCATGCTTTCGGTAATTCAGATAAAGAAATTGAAGACTCCAGTTCTAATGGGCAGGAATCTGCTAATCTTGAAATTTTCAACTTTCAAAAAGAAAGGTCTGAGGAGAAGTTTAGACAAGGTCAAATTTGGGCACTTTATAGTGACATTGATGAGTACCCTAATTACTATGCTTTGATAAGTGCGGTTGGGTGCGGAACGACTGGATTAAATGTGAAGTGGTTAGAGTTCTCTCCTCAGACTGAAGGGGAGAAATTGTGGTCAAAGAATGGCCTACCTGTCAGCTGTGGAAGGTTCAAAGTTACATCAAAAGTGGCTCAATATGATTCAACCCACGCCTTCTCTCATTTAGTGCATGCAACGTCCCTCAGGAAAAATTATTTGTTTGAGATATATCCTAATGGTGGTGAGGTTTGGGCTGTATTTAGTAACTGGAGTCTTAAATGGACATCCACAGATTTTGGAAATTTTGCAGATTACGGTGTGGTAGAGGTGGTTGAGAGAAATAAATGCAACATAAAAGTGATGACCTTGACAAAGGTCAAGGGCTATAAATATGTTTTTATGCCTAAAATTAGAAGTTTAGCTGACATGGAGATACCCATTGATGAATGCTTGAGATTCTCCCATCAAATACCTGCATTTAGATTGACTGATCAACAGTCTGGGAAGTTAAAGGACTGTTGGGAACTTGATCCCGATTCAGTTCCAAAGGTCTTATTGACTATGAAGCCTTGACTACCCTTTTAACATTTTACATACTAATTTATGGCAGATATGAACAGGGCTATAGTATCAAGAAGAATCGCAAAGTTCTTTGAGTTAGCCAATATCTATACAATCAAATCAGGTTCTGGTTATCACTGTGTAAGCACTGAGGGAACATGAGCTAGACCTATTCAACAAGTTGGGATACTTGTGTTTTCTCTCTCATCATCTCCAGGTACTTAGCATCATAATCTTTTTAAATCACTTAAACATCATTCTGAGGTAGCAGTCTTTAGGTTTCAGTTATATATGTATGTTGCAAGGCTAGTTTTGTGCTTTGGTGATTCTGGTGACCTGCTGTAATCCTTTGTGAACAAGGCAGGGAAAAACTGATTATTTTGGGCAACTTGAATGCTTCCCTCTCTCTTCAAAGCTTTCTGCATTGAATTTTTCAGTACTTGTTTGATGCGGTTTAATAATTGCTAGAAAATAAGCAAAAACAGTCTCTTTTATCGGTCAGTAATCAATGTAGACTTGATTAATCCTCTGCACTAAGTATAGATCCCCACATAGCCAAGCGAGAAGAATGAAAATCAGGAATACTTTCAATTGGGATTTCTTTTTACAATATCTAAAAAGCTGCTATGCATTTACAAAAACAGGCTAATCAAAGAGTTTAACGATAATTGAAAAAAACAGGAATGAAATTGCACGGTGGATGGTGAGCTGAGCCGGAGCTAGCTAAGAAAACGCAAATGTGTGCTGCATCAGTTAGCTCTTCTCATCATCAGAACTGGTCTTGAGTTCTGTGAGCTGTAGGCATCATTTTTGAAGCTATAGCTTGGGGTAGGTAATGGTAGGAGAGAGTGTTCTTTTCGAAGGTGTATCATCACCAAATCACCAATATTAAATGTCTTTCAGTGGCGTTTATTAGCACGACCCTTGTACATTTGGGCGTTGTTATGCAATTTTTTTTAATTCATTCAACATAGTATCAAATTTATTAACCGACTATGCAGTGGCATAATTTTGGGATTTTGGCGAAATTATGATATCAATGGTGCAATTTGGTAGCTTAGCATGCACAGTTTTGAAGGGAGACTTGCTAGTGGCAGGGGTGTCAATTTCGGTTCACCCGACACCGAAACTAACCCAACATTATTCGGGTCAACCCAAACCCAAACTGTTTTTACAAACGGGTCGGTTTTTCGGACCCAAATCCGACCCTCTTCGGGTTCAGGTCAAACCGTCACGATCTGAATGACCTGGGACCAACAAAAAATTGCTAGTTTTTTGGGTCAAAAAACGGGTCAATCGTCGATTTTCAAGTAAAAAATGCGTCAAAATGGGTCAATTTTGGGTTTCTGGGTCAACCTGAATCTGATCCGATTTTTAAAACTGGTCAATTTGTTGAACCCGAACCAGACCCATTTTGGGTCTGGGTTGATCCTAACCCGAAATTTTTGGGTTGGGTTTGTGTCGGGTTTTCGGGTCGTGTCAAATATTGACAGCCCTAGCTAGGGGAATGATTAACCATGAAGTTATTAGTGAATTCGACTTAACTTATGAATTCATCCCATTACTTAGGTGATCACGAGCGAGGCAACAAATCATATTGGTGCACTCTTTGTCCTCCAAAGTACCAACACAAAGTCAAAACTCAAATAATCCCAATAGGAGTATAGAATTTGTTACGGAGTGTAGAAGTCTATGATGCACCGACACTTCTTCTCAAAGAGGCGTGCAGTGTCCGACACAATATCTGACACGGCTCTCATCCAACACTCCTCCGACACGAGTCGGACACCCCGAAAATGTGTCTGATTAAAAAATATTACATACAAATTGGCGTGTCCGACACGAATATTTTATGAATTTTTTAAATATAATTTCTTGTATTTGGCGGGATTTAAACTAAATTTCTTATTTCCTATCCACAACACCAAATCAACATCCGCATGTAATACCCAATCATCGAATATTCTCATTTTCATCACTTTTTTTTGCAGTGAATGTATTTTCATCTCCTCTCTCGGTGACTAATAAATAGCATCGACGACTGACTCTCGACATCCTAATACTAATTATTTTAAGCACAAATTCTAGTTAAATGACTTATTATTTTAAAATTATTTTTAAAATAATACTTATTTAATTTTTATACACTATTTTTTAAATATAAAAACTATAATACCTTGTCCAACCCGTGTCCGTGTCCTATATTTTCAATAACTGTCGTGTCCGTGTCGTATCGTATCCGTGTCGCCGTGTCCGTTTTGTGTTTCATAGGTAGAAGTCAATGTTCTATGAAGTGCCTTTGTACATTTGGCAAGTATGACATCTTTCAACATAACAGTATACATCTCAGTGGAGCTTGGCCCAAAAGAAGCTATCTTGGAACAAAGCCAATGTCTTATTACTGTCGATGTAAGTGGACAGATCTCCAACGTGCATTTCTTGACTTAGCTGTGCACGCAATGATGTGTTCCGAATACACAATTGTTTGTTCTTGATGAGAAAGACTTGCAGAATGTTATAATCGTGAGCTGTGATATACATCAAGAAGTGCAACCAAGGTTTGATGAAGTCAGGATCATCCATGTATTGCTTCTTAAGTGATTCCAAACTAATGATGGAAGAATGAACAACAACGAGGAGCCTGCTCGCCGGCTAAGGGACTTGCCACATGATTGAAAACAATTTTTGTAGAAAATTTTCTTTCTAAGACAATTAATTATAGATACTATAATGAAGCTGAACCCTTTGATGAAACGCCGATAGATATTCGTTAACCTGTGGAAGCTACAAGTTTTTTGTTCATGGAAGTTGGCGTCGGCCAAGGTCAAATGGCCTCAATTTTTTTGCGGATCCGTCGCAATACCTTCAGCGTTGATGATGAAGCCGAGGAAGTTAACCCGTGCGATAGTAAATTGGCATTTCAAAAAATTGAGATACAATTTGTTCTTTGAAAGTGGTAAATATATTTCAAGATGGTATGAATGATTTGCCATGGTTGAACTGAAGTACTGGACATTAGTATATCATCAAAATAAAAAATGGTATAAATGACTAAGGTTTTAACATATCATTCAGTAAACACATAAATGTACTCAACACATTACACAACCTAAAGGGCATGAATCGCCATTAGTATAAACCCTCACGTGTTTTGTATGTAGTCTTCCATTTATCTCGATGTGGATCCGAATTTGATGATAGTCACTGCTTAGGTCCAATTTGGAGAAGATAGTAGCACTCTGGAGTTTGTCAAATGGTTCTTTTAAACTCAAAGCTTTGTAAAGTGGCGTTTAATGGTAATTTTGTTAAAGGTGTCTGCTACCAATGCATATATGTCATTATCTATTTTTCTCAGGCACTAGGGGTGTCAATATTGGACCTGATCCGAAAATCCAACTAGAACCTGATTCGAAAATTTCGGATTTGGGTTGACCCTAACGCAAATCGGTTTGGGTTCTTGTTGACCTGGGAACCCGTGAATGACTTGGAATGACCCGGAAACCCGCCTGCCTGCTCTAATAGGCCCTGCCCGAGTCTGCCCTCCTAACCCGCGGCCTCGACTGCCCCAATTGCCCTGCTTGCCCAGCCTACCCTGCGGCCCGCCTGCCCGCGTCGCGTCGTATCGAGTCGCGTCCGTTTGTTGCTTGCTGTCGCGTTGTCGCTTGCACCGCTACCGCTGCCCTGCCGGCAGTGCTGCAGTTGCCGCTGCCGCGCTATTGCTTGTTGTCGTGTCGCGTGCGGGAAATCAAAATAACTGAATCCGAAGCAGGTCGGTTTCGGTTCCAAAAAATTGACCTATTTGGAAAAAGAGTCAATTTGATGTAATATTTAGTGTTGGGTTAGTTCCGGGTTCGACCCAAGCCCGACCCATGATCCGAAATTGACACCCCTATCAAGCATAGTTAGTGCCTACACAATTTTATGTAATATTTAGTGCTTTTTTGGACTCATTTTGTAATGCGGCTAATTGGGTAGGGATGAGCCTGAAATAAAGTCAATTTGATGCTGTATTGACTCCTCATAAGGTAGTTGCTGAAGAAGTGCCCATGTTAAATGGTCACGGATGTCCCAAATTAAGCGGCAAACATCCATGTCTTGCACATCATAAACATCACATATAAACTTTTTACTAGTAGAAAAAGTTACCTTATAATTATCAGTCATTGTGACATTGATTCCCTTTCTGTTCCAGCTTATCCTGCATGGACGGGTATGCTTGGGTAGTTGGATGTTTTTAATTGTAGAGTTTTAACGATATCGATGGAAATAAAATTTTTCTTTCCGCCGCTATCAATGAGTATATCGCAAACTTTGTCGTTAATAGTGCATTGTGTCTTGATGATGACAGTATATTGCGTGTTCGTGGGTTGTCGTAGAGTTAGCATGACTTCTGTAAAATGTAGGACAATAATTCCTCTTCATTATCTTGCAAGTCTTCAACCTCATTGCCAAGTGGGCATGCAGTGTTCTTAACCCTAAACCCTAAACCTAAGGACGTACTTTCAATTCCATATTAGTGGTCGGTGGAGTCGAAGATTGGTATTGAAGGTAGTCCGACTTGCTTTGCTTGAGTAGCCCCTTTACCAACTTCCATATGCTGCTTGATAACATGTTTATGAAGCATCCTACTCCTGGGATTTAAGTTGAGATACTTTTCATACTTATATGTAAAGTTAATGGCTTGAGAATGAGCCCAAATCCTTCCTATATAGTGTGCTACCAATTGTTGATGTCTCATTGAGATTGTTATGGGCACTAAGCCGATAAAACTCCTCCATATAGGCACTAACAAATTGACTGCCTTGTGAATACTTGTGATATTATAGATATAGTATTTGCTCGTAATCAGAGGGTGAGAATTGTCTGCGCAATAATTGTTTCATTGTTGCAAATTCTTGGCATTGTTCTTGCATCTCTACGCTGAGCTTGAGTTAATTAGATCCACCAAGCGTCAATGCCCCCTTTCAATTGCAGACAACTTACTTGACTTGCTTCGTAGGAGGGATTTCTATGTACTTAAAAGTACCTCTACAACCCGCTCTTAATCGAGATAGTCTTCAATGTGCAAGTGACCATCAACAGATCTATATAATCTATGTTTTTTTTTTTTTTTTACAATTAAATTTATATAATCTATGTATGAAAATTGAGGTGGTAAGAAAAATGAGGTGTTAGAGTTTTATAGAATCTGACACCTCAACTGAGAGTCTATCTCATTTCATACCCAAAATAGATATTAAGTATTTTTGGGGACAAAATGGATGGGGATGCTCCAATGAATGTTAAGTGTTGAATTAAGATTGTTCTACCTGATTCTACCACAGAAGCCTGCTACATCTTCCAAACCAAATGCAAGGAATGTTGATTCAAAGATTTTATTTTTGAGAAACTCATGTAGAGTAAATTTTAAATGATACTTATTAGAGAAAACATCCACTTAGTAATGGATCTTATCTGATAAAAATGATAATTTGGCGTGAATTAGTTTTTTTTGGAATATTTAGATCAATTAAGGTAAATTTATACACACATCACATACGTAAGATTCGAACTCAAGATCTTTAGGTTGATAACCGAATCTCCAAATTAACAGATTAAGGTGAGCTACTTAGGAGTGAATTAGTGGTCCTTTTATTTAAAATAGTTCATCTATTGCTACTCATGCTCCTTTCTTGCTTTCTTAGGAGTATATTTTAATTGCATGAGGTTTGTGTTAGAGATTCATATAAAAATAACCTTTGATGCCTTAAATCTAATTGACATCTATATGTTGCAATTATAATTCATCTAATTGCAATCCTTAAGGTTTTGAAAATTGGACTGAGGTTTGAGGCTAAAAAAAGAGAGGTTCAATAGTAGTATAAGTGAGCTGAGTCAGCTCAAGCTTGACTCATTAATGAGCTCATGAGTTGAGCTTATTGAGCTACGAGTTCGAGCTCAAGTTTGAATTCAGCATGGCTCAGTTTGAAAGCTTGTTGAGCTGCACGGTTAACTTATAATATATTTAAAAATTAATATAATTACCAATATATAATTTATTTTAATATTTTGAAATTAATTTTATATTAAAAATAAAAATTCTAAAAACAAAATGAACAAAATAGTTTCAATTGATTCTTGCTAATTCTACGCCGAAGCAATTTTAAAATTAAATCGAGCCAATCATAGAACCGGTTCACGATTGAATTGGTCGAACTGTCCATCCAATCCAATTTTTAATACCATTATCCTTCTATTTTCTTTTCCATTACTTTTTTTCCCTTGCAAAAGACTGAAAACCAGTGTAAGGGTGTTCATTTTTCATCTATATTATCAAAAGTAATTATCAATCTAATCCATCAAATTTCTCAATTATTCAGCTCTCAATCAACAACTTAAATTAACTTTTAATCAAAAGTTTCAAATAATATCACATTTCAATTACAATTCATAATTATAATAAAAAAATTTCGAAATAATTTTTTTTTATTATTTACCAAAGTCTACATCTCTAAATCTTTCTAGCACCATTCAGAATTCATTAATCTTGCTCAATACATAACGGAATGCCTAATTTAGTTAAACGCCCCAAGTCAATAAAGGAGCGGATGCTAGCGTCTCATTTTAGTCCCACATCGCCTAATTTACAGAAGCGCCTCCCGCTTTTGCCTACTTAATGAAAATTGCAAAGCCGTTGCTCCATACTTACCTGGACGGGGTCTTAACGGGTGATCAGCAATGCCTGTGGCCTAGATTAGAGGTCTTCATTGCACTTTGAAGATGCTCTGATCTACCATCTGCCCAAGTGGCAGAGTGGACGTCATAATTTGTGTTAGGGGGGTTCGCGTACGCGCGGCCCCTACCAAAAAAACTAAAATTTTATTTAAAATAAAAATAGGTTTTTATTTAGGGGTATTTAATAAGTAATTAAATACAAAGAAATAATTCTAAATACTGAAAAGTAAATTAGTTAAAACTTTTAAATAAAAATTCTTTTTAATAAAAGTAAATTATTTTATCATTTGAAATTAGTTTCATTTTGTATTTAAATTTTGAATGCGGACCTCTTATTTGTTAATAAATTCATTAATTTCTTTGAATATAAGATCTAAACCCTGATAATTTTTAGGACAAATTTTTAAAAGAAAATTAATTTATAATTAATAAAAAATTTATGAGTGATGCTTGGGATTATTTGGAATCTTAGGTCGTCTTGGATGATCTTCTATATTGGTTATCTATCTAGCATCTTGGAGCATCGTTCGGTCGGCGCCAATCGTCAACTGTCATCACTACTACATATTTTTTTTAATTAAAAAAGAGGGCAAGTCGTTAGTTCGGATATAAATGTGATTATAAATAAGATAAATTATAAACTTAAATATATAGTATTTTTTAAAAACGAAAAAAAAACTTAATTCTTTAATGAAGGAATTTCTTGGCTTACTAAGCTTTTTAATACTATTTTGAAAATTAAAAAGATGTCAGATCATTGGAGAATGAGTGAGTTCTATTTTTAAGATTAAAAGTGATGCACATGAGTGCGAATTATAGATGAATTAAGTTAATGTGTCATAATTTAAAATTATGGGAGTGAGTTATGGAGCGTAGGTTGCGACATGATACTAATGTTTCTCAAAATCAATTTAAATTCATGCCGGGTAGGTCTAACTATGGAAGTCATACATTTATTGAGAGGTTTGATGGAGAAATATAGAGAGAATAAGGAGGATCTACATATGATATTAATTGATTTAGAGAAAGTATATGATAAAGTTTGAAGAGAAGTGCTATGGAGAGTTCTTGAAAGAAATGAGTTAATAATGCTTATTGTTGCGTCCTGGAGTATCGCGGCGTTAGAGAAATATATTGTTTAACATCTTAGCATTGTACTAAGATCCAGTACACACAATCAGATAAGTGAGAGGGTGTAGCGTTCATAAGAGACACCAGAGTTTTTACGTGAAAACTCCTAAAAAAGGGGGAAAAACTACGGGGCCTGGCCCAGTTTGAATGAATCCACTAATATTTGCAGTTGATTACAAATGAGGCCCTTCTTAGGGAGAAGGCCTTGGCTTTGATGTTACAAATGTACGTTATATAGACGCATTACATGTTGAGAGTTACAATAATCAATATAGACATGTTTTTTTGGTTGGAAGGGCCACTGTAGGTGATGGAGGTCGGAAGGACCGTAGTCGGCAGGAGACCAGGGTCAGAAAGATCGTTGTCTGGTGATGAAAGTCCGGGCCTCAGGTGGTGGTCTGGTGGAGCACAGGGCCTTAAGTGGTGGTCCGGAAGAGGTCCGAGTCTCAAGTGGTGGTTCGACAGAGCAACGGCGTCAGGCGGTGGTCCGGCGGAGGTGAGGTCCTCCAGTGGTGGTCTGGCGGAGCAACGGCGTCAGGCGGTGGTCGGGCGGAGGTGAGGGCCTCCAGTGGTGGTCCGGCGGAGCAACGACATCAGTCGGTGGTTTGGCGGAGGTGAGGGCCTCAAGTGGTGGTCTGGCGGAGCAACGGCGTTAGGTGGTGGTCCGAGATGGAGGTGAGGGCCTCAAGTGGTGGTCCAGTGGAAGTCCGACGGTGGTTGAGGAAGGCGAGGGCCTCAAGTGGTGGTCCGACGGAGCAACGGCATCAGGCGGTGGTTCGGCGGAGGTGAGGGCCTCCAGTAGTGGTCTGACGATGGTCCGGCAGTGGTCCGACGAAACTCCGGCGGTGGTCAAGGAAGGCGAGGGCCTCAAGTGATTCGGGTATAAGCTTGTTATGTTTGGAAACTGTTTGGTAATCCAAATTGTGGTTTGAACCTTCCAACAGCGCTTCAGGTCCTTGATTTGGACTGATTTGGGCTCGGATTGGGTCGAATTTGGTGTCGTTGGGTTCGTATTTCCGAGACGCTCAGTTCGACTATAAGTTTTCTGAAATCGGAGTTCTGATGCTCCTAATTTTAATTTCGGAAGTTTCCAACTTTATTTTACTTTGAGATTCGTGCCCGATCAAGATAATTTTTGGAGGACGTATCACTTATATTCAAAGCATTAAAGATATGTATGCATGAACTATTACTTGTGTTCAAACACAAGGTGGTTTGACCAAGTATTTTCCTATTTCGGTTGGATTACGTCAAGGATCATCCTTAAGTCTATATCTTTTTGATTTAGTCATGGATGTTCTCACTAGACATCTGCAAGAGGATGTACCTTGGTGTATGTTTTTTGCTGATGATACTCTTCTTGTTGATAAGACTAGAGAGGGAGTTGAAGGTAAACTCAAATTATGGAGGTCAACTTTAGAGTCTAAAGGTTTTCGCTTGAGTAGATCTCAAACTGAATATATAGAGTGTAATTTTAGTAGCAATAGACCTAGTGATGGGATTGTGACTTTGGGCGATCAAATCATTAATAAGAGTATACGTTTTAGATATCTTGAATCTATTGTTCAGAGTGATGATGAAATTGATGGGGATATTATCATCATAATTCAAGTTGGATGGTTGAAGTGGAGGAATGCATCGGGCTTATTGTGCGATAGAAAACTCCCCCTCAAACTTAAGGGAAAATTCTATAAGATGGTGGTGAGACCTGCAATGCTTTATGATGTCAAATGTTGGCCATTAAAAGAGAAGCATAATACTAAGTTAAATGTTGCAAAGATGAGGATGCTTAGGTGATGAGTGGCTTGACCCTTATTAGTCGACCTATGTTAAGAAAGGTAAAGATAGATCTAAAAAGACTTAGTTAGAAAATATTAGAAATGATCTTTCTTTATTAGATTTAAAAAAGAATTTGACTTTTAACCAGTCACAAAGACAAAAAAAGGATTCATGTAGACGACCCCACGTAGTGGGACAAAGGCTTGATGTTGTTGTTGTTGTTTTTATTTTTTATTTTTTAAATTAAAATGAAAAACAAATTGACATTATTTTAACAGTTTCAACAGTTTTTTAATTTTTAAAATTTACTTTTTAACTATTTGTTTTTAATAAATGATATTATAAATAAGTAAGATTATAAACTGAAATATATAGTATATTTTAAAAACAAATAGTTAAATAAAATGAAATTTTGAAAAAAATCAGTTGTTAGCACAACTTACGACTTTTTTTTCTTTTTTCTAATATTTTTGTTTTAATGATATTATTAAAAAATTTTAAATGCCAAAAAAATAATTTAACTATTTGTTTTTATCTTTTAAATTTTCTTTTTTTATTTTAATTATATATATATTATAAATGATTTTTTTAATAAATGATACTATAAATAATTTAAAAAATCAGAAATAAATTTGCATGTATATATAAATTTATTAATTTACTAATTTAATTTATTACTTTTACTAAGACATAATTTAGTAATTTAAATATTTATTAGATTAATCTAATTTGTTAATTTTACTAATTTAATTTATTTTCCTTTTTCAATGGGACAATTGTTTGGAAAGAAAATGACTTGGGCTGACGCCAATCGTTTTAAAAGAAAATGACATCTCAATTCGCCCCAGCCGAAACCCGGGCGCACCTGGTAGGCTCAACCAGCCCGACCTGCCTGACCAACACACCTGGCATGCCATTGAATGCAGCCACAAGCTTTAGCTTTGTCCAATTTAATAGTGTAACAGTGGAGCCTATTTTACTAATTTGAGATAATTTTATCTAAGATTTAAGTTAAATCTATTGTTCATAATTTTACCAAAAATTTAATCAAATACTTTGAATAAAACTATAACAACAACAATGCTATCGTTGTCAGGTCCCAAAATTCTGAATGAAAATAATAGAGGACTACATTGAATAGTTGACCTTCAGTATAAAATTTCATGTCGAGAACCCAAATAAACACCAAGATAAAGCTCTCAAGGTGCCGATGATGACAGTCAAAATGCTCTCAACAGAGATATTAACTCGAATGAGCAGCAAGGATGCGATGCTAGAGAGAAGCATAAGAGGGGTTGGGCTTGTTGTCTTCCTTTTCAGCTAAGTGCCAAAAAATTGCAGCACTTCCTTCTTTTTCACTTAGTTTAGATTGCAGAAAAATGAAGGAAAGGAAACAAAAAAACCCAATTATTATGTGTGACTATGAATCTGCACTTACTGAATTTTCATTTCTACAAGTCAAATTTCCTAGAAATCCATTGATAGGAAATACTTGATTTCAAGTATTCCCTAATCACTTTAGCAACAAATCTCAAGGCGAGCTGCTGTCCACAGCAGGAAATCAGCCCAAAACAGTAGGAAAAATGAGGAAAACTGCTGGAGACTAGGAGAAAACACCGGTATTTTACTAGTAGATGATGAAAATAGCAAAGATACAATTTGTTCTTCGATTCGAGAGGAAGAACGTACTCTCCAAAGTCTCCGGCGAAGCCAAGAGCCCAAAACAAAACCTAGATCTCAAAGAGAAAACTCAAATTCAAGATCCCCTCTCTTTCCCTCCTAATCTCCTAATTATACAAATTAATCATAAAGAACCATAATGGACTTCCTAAAACAGCCCCTCATTCAAAATTCTCCCTCCCAAAATCAATTTTCAGCAACCGTGGGGTCCACAGGGGGTTCCGCCCCTTTTGGCTGTTTCCGCCTGGAATAGCATCGGACCGGTCCAGAAGGGACCGGTCCGCTCGTAACATTACTCCCCTCCCAAAGATTCACCTTGTCCTCAAGGTGAAAGTCTGGAAACTGTTGCTTTACCATCTCGTAGGGCTCCCAGGTAGCCTCGTAATCGGGAAGATCTTTCCATTTGATTAGCACTTCCTTGGTTCCTATTTTATTAACTCTTACTCCTTCCAGCTCCATGGGTTCCATTACCACCTCCAATTCTTCTGTCAATGATGCTGGTAGCTCGGGACTGGCTACATGCTCCCCAAGCGCTCTCCTTAATTGTGACACATGGAACACCGGGTGTATGGTAGCGGACTGGGGTAACTTTAGTCGATACGCTACTGCTCCAACCCTTCCAGTGACCTCATAGGGACCAAAATACCTCGGGGCCAATTTCTCATTTCTCCTGTTTGCCACTGATCTCTGCCTGTAGGGTCTTAACTTCAGAAATACCTTCTCTCCCACTTCAAATTGTATGTCTCTCCTGTGTGTATCTGCTCGTTTCTTCATGATTTGTTGTGCTCTTCCCAAATGCTTCTTTAACTCCTCCAGCACCTGATCTCTTTCTTCTAAGTACTGCTCAACTGAAAAGATCGCTGTATTTCCCTTTTCATAATGCACTAAATGTGGGGGGTCTCTTCCATACAGTACCTTGAAAGGGGTCATTTGGGATGCTGAGTGATACGAAGTGTTATACCAGTATTCTGCCCAAGGTAACCATTTGGCCCACTTACGAGGTGTTTCTGAAGCGAAACACCTCAAATAGGTTTCCAAGCTCCGATTTACCACCTCTGTCTGTCCGTCTGTCTGTGGATGGTAAGCTGTACTCCTTTTGAGAATAGTGCCCTGCATTCGGAAGAGTTCCTTCCAGAACTGACTAAGGAAAACTCTATCTCTATCTGACACAATGGAAGCAGGGAATCCGTGTAATCGCACCACTTCTCTAATAAATGCTGCTGCCACTGAGACTGCTGTGTACGGGTGTCGCAGGAGGATGAAATGGACATACTTACTGAGGCGGTCCACCACTACCAAAATGACTGTGAATCCCTCTGAACGAGGTAGGCCGTCAATGAAGTCCATGGACACTTCCTCCCAAACTTTGTTTGGAAGTTCCAAGGGTTGGAGTAGCCCTCCTGGTGCCATCGCCATATACTTATTTCTTTGGCACACCTCACACCTTGCCACCAGCTCTTCCACATCTTTATGCATGCCCTTCCAATAGAGCTCCGCTGCTAGCCTCCTATATGTCTTCTGGACTCCTGAATGGCCTCCAACTGCACTGCCATGGAACTCCTGTAACAGGTGGGGGATATGTACAGAAGTTCGTGGCATCACAAACCTCCCTTGATACAATAGTCTCTCCCCTCAATGCAGTAGCTCGGATGGCTACTTTTGTCTTTCTGTAGGTCCTCCCTGATCTTCCCCAATTCTTCATCTAGCTTGCTTTCTTCCTTGATGGCCCCCCAATCAACCATCAATGGTACCGACAGAGCTAGCTCCTGGAGCTCCCCCACACATCTGGATAACGCGTCAGCTGCTTTATTCTCCAAGCCTGGTCTATACTGGATCTCAAAGTCATAGCCTAATAACTTGAATAACCAACGCTGATGCTCCTCAGTGACCATTCTTTGCTCCAACAAGTACTTCAGGCTTCTCTGATCGGTCCGGACGATGAAATGTCGTCCTAACAGATAGGGTCGCCACTTCTGAATCGCCAAGACAATGGCCATCAGCTCCCTCTCATACACTGACTTCAGTCTAGCCCTGGTCGACAACACTTGACTGAAGTATGCTATAGGTCGATGGTTTTGCATCAGTACTGCCCCAAGTCCATATCCTGATGCGTCCGTTTCAACCACAAAGTTCTGGCTGAAATCAGGCAAAGCTAAAACTGGTACTGTCGTCATGGCCTGTTTCAATTTCTCAAACGCTTGAGTTGCTGCTTCCCCCCATAGGAAACTGTCCTTCTTCAACTGCTCGGTCAACGGCCAGGCAATGGAACTGTATCCCTTCACGAATCGTCGATAGTACCCCGTCAACCCTAGGAATCCCCTCAGCTCCCTTATGTTCCTAGGCTTTGGCCATTTCTGCATTGCCTCAATTTTAGTCAGATCTGTCGCCACTCCTTCTTGGGACACCACATGTCCCAAGTATTCCACACTGGTCTGGGCAAAGCTGCATTTCTTCAAATTGGCTTGTAACTGATGTTCCTGCAATACTCCCAAAACCACCTTCAAGTGTTCTAAGTGTTCCCCCTCAGTTTTGCTGTACACCAATATGTCATCAAAGAATACAAGCACAAACTTCCTGAGGTACTGCCTGAAGACCCTGTTCATCAGAGACTGAAATGTAGCAGGAGCGTTAGTCAAACCAAAGGGCATTACCAGAAATTCATAATGCCCTTCATGTGTCCTGAAGGCTGTCTTTGGAACATCCGTCTCCTTCATTCTGATCTGGTGGTATCCGGATTTTAAGTCCAACTTGGAAAACACTACTGCCCCAAATAGTTCATCCAATAGTTCATCAATCACTGGAATTGGGAACTTGTCTGGTACAGTGCCCTTATTCAGAGCTCTGTAATCCACACAAAATCTCCAACTCCCATCCTTCTTCTTGACCAGGAGGACTGGACTAGAGAAAGGGCTTACACTTGGCCTTATGATCCCTGCCTTCAACATCTCCCGGATCAGCCTCTCTATCTCATCTTTTTGGATCTGGGGGTAGCGGTAAGGGCGAACGCTGATCGGTGTCTCCCCTTCCTTCAAAGTAATGGCGTGCTCCAGCTCCCTCTGAGGTGGCAAACCCTGTGGAGGTTGGAAAACCTCCTTGAAATGCTGTATGACCGGTTGTACCTCAAGAGGAATGTCTCCCTCTTCCCCCACACTGACTTTCTCCAATCGTTGCAGCTCCACTAAGTATCCACCCCCAACCTCCTGGATGGTTCGGATCATGGACTTGAGAGACACCCCCGTCCTAGACAGGCCGACATCTCCCTGTATCACCATTCTCCTCCCCCCCACTACCAGTTCCATCCTCAGTTCTCCCCAGTTCACCTTGGTCTCCCCCAAAGTCTGCAGCCACTTCATTCCCAAAATCACATCAGTACTCCCCAATTCTAAGGGAAGAAAATCCTCCCTCACCTCTATTCCCTGGATGGTAATCACCACTCCCTTACAAACTCCTCTACCCATTTCTACCTTCCCTGTGCCCATCATCACGCCATAGCCTCCTGTATCCACTAATTTCATTCCAAGCAACTCCACCAGCTGGGTGGAAATGAAATTGTGGGTTGCCCCACTATCTATCAGAATCACCACCTCGTGGTCAGCTATCACCCTTTCACTTTCATAGTGTGACTCGAAGTGAATCCCACTACGGAGTTCAGAGAGACTTCTGCCACATCCAGGTGCAACTTCTCCTCTTCCTCCACTTCGGACCTGCTCCCACCTACCTCTTCGTCTTCCTCGTCTTCGCAAACAAGGAGAACCTGAAGAGTCCGGTCCTTGCACCTATGTCCCGGCATGTACTTCTCATCACATCTAAAGCACAATCCCTTGGCCCTCTTCTCCTGCATCTCCTTATCAGTAAGCTTTTTAAAATTTCCCCCAGGCCCTCCTCCTCCAGATCTCTCCTTTGGTACTTCTCGTGTACCCCCCTGTGCAGCTCCCTTGGAAGCTAAAAACGTGGTCGTCATCCGGTGGGATCCCCCAGAACTGCTGCCTCGATTCCCCCTCTCTAGATGCTTCTGGTCCTCGACCAACTGTGCCAACTCCATGGCCTCCCCCAGGTCGTGTGGTCTCATCACTCTAACGGCTGCTCTGATTTCTGGTTTGAGGCCCTTCATGAAGTTCCCCTCGAGCACGGTATCAGAAAGACGATCCAACCTGCTAGCTAGGTACTCAAACCGGTCCCGGAACTCTGCTACTGTCCCCTCCTGTGTCAGTGCAAAGAACTGCTCGTAGAAATCCCCTCCGCTGCTGGTTCGGAAACGCTCTAGCAGGCAATCTTTGAACTCCCTCCAGTTTCGAATAGGTCGCCTCATGTCCCGCCACTGGTACCATGCCAGTGCCTTCCCTTCCAAACACAGTCCTGCCGCTGTCAGTTTCTCCTCCTCTGTCAACCCGTTGACTGCAAAATACCGTTCCACCTTGTAGATCCAGCCATGGCCATCTTCCCCCTCAAAGATGGGCATCTTCAACTTCCTCACCTTCGGATCCCTTCCGTTACCTCGGTACTCTCCATATCCTCCCATTCCTCGAAGATGAGGTGCTCCCCAAGTATCCCGGTCTTCCCTCCCACGTTGGTATCCGAGTCCATCGTCATAATCCCCTCTTCCCCTTTCAGAATCAGCACCTCGACGCTGAAATTCAGCACCTCGACGCTGATATTCTCCTCTTCTTTCGCCAAAATCTGCACTTCCCTCATATTCTCCCCTCCGGCCTTCAAAATCCACACCTTGACGTTGAAAATCAGCACCTCGACGCTGAAAATCAGCACCTCGACGCTGAAAATCTGCACCTCGACGGTCATTCCCCAGGCTCATCTCCTCTCTAGAAAGTGGCTCTAGAGGTGGCATGTCGTCGTCTCCCTCAAGGATCTCCACAGCCGGATTCCTCCTCCCCCGAGGCGGGTTCGGATTTCCTCCTACCCATGGTCGCCGACAGTCTCTCTTGCATCCGACGCCGTCGGATTAGTCTTCATCTCAAGTAATTTCTTCATCATCTCTTCCATGGCCGTGAATTTTCCCTCCAACCTTTCGTTGTTGGTGGTGATTTGATTTTGAAAATCAAAAAATCTTTCCTCCAAATCGGTTTTTAATTGACCGACTTCGCCTTCCAAGACATACACCTTCTTTCCGGCCATTGTCCTTCTAACGGTTCCACAAAAACTTCTTCCGGAGACAAGAAACTTGCTGAAATTTCAGAATTTCAGCCGCCGGTGGTCCCGAAACGATGCTCTGATACCAATTTGATAGGAAATACTTGATTTCAAGTATTCCCTAATCACTTTAGCAACAAATCTCAAGGCGAGCTGCTGTCCACAGCAGGAAATCAGCCCAAAACAGTAGGAAAAATGAGGAAAACTGCTGGAGACTAGGAGAAAACACCGGTATTTTACTAGTAGATGATGAAAATAGCAAAGATACAATTTGTTCTTCGATTCGAGAGGAAGAACGTACTCTCCAAAGTCTCCGGCGAAGCCAAGAGCCCAAAACAAAACCTAGATCTCAAAGAGAAAACTCAAATTCAAGATCCCCTCTCTTTCCCTCCTAATCTCCTAATTATACAAATTAATCATAAAGAACCATAATGGACTTCCTAAAACAGCCCCTCATTCAAAATTCTCCCTCCCAAAATCAATTTTCAGCAACCGTGGGGTCCACAGGGGGTTCCGCCCCTTTTGGCTGTTTCCGCCTGGAATAGCATCGGACCGGTCCAGAAGGGACCGGTCCGCTCGTAACATCCATATCATGATATATCCAGTACTTGAATAATCAAACTTCGAAGAAATTTATCAATAAAATATGAACCAACAAATCTTTACAGTTCATACAGCTACGATAACCATTAAGATCTTGAATGAGAAAGAAGCACTTCCTTCTTGAGCTTCTTACGAGAGAGAGAGGAGGGAGACAGGGAAGGGGAGAAGGAGATCGAGCAGTAAAACTCAAATCTTTATTTCTTAATCATATACATTATTACAGCTTATAGGCAACAAATAACTACACCAATGGCAATACAAGCCATTTAAGAAACTAAAGAAAATACAATCCTAAATCTTTGACCAAAATCCAACAATAACATTGAGAAATTAACGGAGTTTCTTCAACTCTAAAAGCTGTATCCATCTCTACATAATGCATGGAACATCTAAGCATCTCATCTTATCTTAACATCTAGGAGAGTGAAAAATTGAAAGAAGGAAAGCGAAAGAAAAGAAAAGAATGAGTCTATTAATTATGTTGGTTGGGTAACGTTGGTGGTGGAGATGTCCTAAATGCATGCTTTCTGCAGCGTTGGAAGATACCATCATAAAGGAGATCAAACTGCACTCCAGCTCTCTCTCTGTTAATTATGAAGAAAATGTGATCAGCTTCCAAAATCTTGTAGTACCTGCATGGGACCAACACTATCCAAGTTTAGTTCATGTTGATGAGTTGGAAGCTAGACTTATCATGTTAACAAAAGTTGATAGCAGGTTAATTAAAACTTTCAGAATATTAGTGAAGTCTGTTAGCATGTTAATAGTCATCAGAACTTGCTAATAAAGTTGTCATCTTGCTAATGAAGAATGTCTAATACATCCAAAAAAAAAAATTTTGGGCTATTGCTTTGGCAAACATAGCATTTTTCCTTCAAAAGTGGTTGCTTAAGGGCATCTCCAACTGAAAATCCCATTTTTCATTCCAAAATACAGTGAAACTCAAAAATATCGTGATTCATCTCCAATCGAACTCCATTTTGCGCGCTTCTGTAAAGGCAGTCGTCTTTCTCCTTTTTCACGCGTTTCTTCGGCAAATTCAGTTGAGACAGAAAAATCACATAGGTGAACAGTAAAATACCAATATTGGCGTCAAACTGTTCACCCTCCACCGATTAGCTATTTTTTTGCCGTTCGAATGGAGCAAACCAGCTAAGCCTTACAGTCATTTGGAGTTCGGCTGGAAATGCCCTAAGCACATGAAATTGGTGTTCTCTTGCATTTGCTTTCTTTTCTGAAAAAAAAAAAGTGATTTTGCTAGTATCTAATGATTAGTAGCATCAACCACTAAGGCAGCATGTCAATTTTCTGGCAGCTGGAGCTGGCCCAGTACATTTTTTCTATGATAGCTTGCATTTAACTGAAGTGCATGCCTTGATTTGTTCATTTGCCATCTCCTTTACTGCTTGCATTTTATTTAATAAAACTAGATGAATTAACTTAGGTTGTCAGAGTAAATAAGCCGCAGAACATTTTGCATAGAAGATCAAGTGACTTAATTAGAAATGTTTAGGCAGAAATACGAGACCCATGAATTGAGGGATTTTATGATTCTAGAAGTTCCTTTAATTTCCTCTCTTCCAAGTTCCTGTGATCTTCTACTGTCAAAAGTTGAAAGAATTGTATTCTACCTGATAGTGTTCTTATGCTAGCTGATTAAAATGATCAAATTCCAGATTTAGTCCAATAATTAGTACTAAAAACTTCTAATATGTTTGCTAATATAACCAAAATAGAACCAAAAAATTTATGATACTTGAGCTAAGACAAAACTCACCATAAGCCAGGCTGAAGAGGGAAACACTCTGAATCATCCACAACAAGATGGGATGGGTGCTCCACAGGGAATCGAGGATGCGTCATAGATATTGTGTTTAGAGCTCCATCATTATGCTCCCAATCCTCATCTCTGCCATGATTTTCACAGTAAACTCATCAATCAAAGTTTCCACAGAAAAAAACTTATAACAATCCAAGTATCAACTCTTACATCTGCAATCCAACTCACCTATATCCCTTGTAAGGCAAGGGCAAGTCAGCCGGGCGCCGCCACATGGTCATTTGGAGAACTCTAATGAAAAGCAATGGGTGAATTCCAAAAATGCTAGAAGGAACAGTGATTCCCATGAACTTTTTAGTCATTTTGGTAGCATAACTGAAGTAGTAAGTGTTTGGGAATGTTCTGAGTGTACTATTTAGCTTGATTGTGCCTTCTATAGTAAGATCTGGCAGAATCCAATCACCTGTAGCAAAAGGCCCACTGTTTCCAAGGAGAAGATCTATAAGTCCTAAAATACCAGTTTTCCTCCACTCCATGTTAAAGTGATCGAATCCGAAATTGTAGTAGTTTTTCAGCCATGCAATGTTAAGCCAGTCATAGATGATGACTCCAACCCGAGAAATCTGAAGCAGGCATATTGGTTTCATCACCATCCAATTCTCAGGCCTGTAAGTTGACAGTTTCTAAATAAGAATCTGATCGCAGATTTTTGCCTAAAATTGATCGTTGATTTTTGAAACTTACTGCATTCCATCAAAGTAAGTTCTTGTGGTTCCATTCAGAGCTCCAGATAAGGAAGTCACACTCAGAATCCAGTCATCAGAGGTGTTCTCGTAACCTTCAAATGCCTTGAGTCATAACATCAAACAGTTAGAGTACTATTGTTTGCTTATCATGCTGAAACATAGAATCAAGACTAAAGAGCGAAAATCTGAGAACAATACTAAATTCTCAAGACTAAGAAACCATCTTTGCTTGTTTAATTCACAATATTTTGCTTCATTAGTTCCCCTCAATGCTTATTCATGAAAATTTATACAAAGAATGATCTAAGACTGAAATTAAATACAATTTGCTTTAATGGTACCTTGTCAGATAGCATTTGCTGTAAAACACGAATGACCTGAGCCCCTGCCGAATGACCAACAAAGTGAATTGGGTGATGCTCGTCCCAGATAGCATAGTTCCCTGATTTTTTGCCAAAAAGTCAAAGAAAAAAAAAAGGTTAACAAAATTACATACCAGCAATATTAGACAAGAAGGACTGACAATCTTAAAGCCTACCTTGTTCATAGATTTTTCCAAACTGTGAGTGGCCATAGATCTTGCTGTGTTCTTCTCCATAATCCACTTGCCCTCCCTTCAAATAATAGAACAATTCCCTAGCCCTGAAATTCATTAAAAAAGTCCAATCTTTATGAACTCATCATCATCATCATCATAAAACAATTTATTTTTGACCAATAAGATACCTATCATGAATGCTTGTTAGAGAGCCAAGGTCAGGCACAAGAACATGACCATCCTTCTTCTCTGCACCTGCAAAGTAGGAGAGACCTCCAAGCCTCTACAACACAATCCAATTCAACATGATTAGTTTCTCTTCAGAGATGGATTTGGAATGAGAAAAAGTGGGAATAAAAACTCACCCCTTTACCAAATCCAAATATTCCATGAACCAACACGATTGGTGGAACCGAGCCATCAATAGTTGCCTCCATTGATGGCTTTCTTCCACTGATTTCCTCCACTGAGGCATTAAAGCTTGTTGGTCGAAAGAAGCTGGTTAGAGCCTGTGAGAGATCCCAAGCAACGGCTGTGCTGAATATGTAAAGCCCAAAGAGCAAATGAACTATGGAGCTCAGGAAGAGCTCGGTGAGACTGAGAAATCCCAAGAACTTTGGCATTGAGAATCCCAACTACTACTGCTGCGACAGATTGGCTAAAGAGTTGAAGGCAGAAGAGAGAGAGAGAGATGGGATGTAAATGGAGTAAGGAAAGAAGGGTGTTTGAAGCTAATACTACTTTGAAAGAGGAAGAAGAAGAAGGAAGAAGAAGCGTGTGAATGCAAGAAAGCTGAGCAAGTACTATTTGACATAATATATTAATCCGAAGAAGTCTTGTTGGCTAATTCGACGTGGTCTACCTTCTTCTCTGTCTGACAACTTCTCGACTCCTCCTCGCCATGTTCTTCACAAAAATGAAGAAATATGTTTGCTATTTTAATTCTTAAGAAATATATCTGAATACGCTCAAAATTCAAAGTGACAGAATTAAAAGAGTTGATTCAGCATATATAAGCGATCTTTTGAGCAAGAAATTAAGTGATCTCTCTATTCTTAACAAATTACTCTTTTACGGCGATTATTATTCGCTAGTTATGATTCCCGTTTGACCTGACCCGATCATGATCAAGTCAAGTGAAGAGTGATAGGAAATACTTGAGTTCACAAGTAACCCTAAGGTAATACTTGAGTTCGCAAGCAACCCTAACCCAAATCGGATATCAAACAGTGAAAATATTACTGTCCAGAACATAAAACAGCAGAAATCTGCTGTTTACAGCAGAAAAACAACACTAATCCAGGGAAAATCTGAGAGAAAACTCAAAGAAAAGCTTGTATTCCACTAGACGATGAATAAAATAACAAGATACAATTGATCCTCAATTCGAGAGGAGGATCGATCTCTCCCAAATCTCTGGCAATGCCAGGAGCCCAAAGAAAACCTAAATCTAAGAGATCTCAAATTTCAACCAAATTCAAGATGCCCTAACCCTAGGAAAACAAAGTATTTAATGCATACAAATCAAAAGGAATTCCCTAAACAATCCCTACATTCAAATTTCCCTCTCAAAACCCTAAAAAATTATTCCTAAAAGGCTCCCGCATAGCATGCGGCTCACGCGGCATCCTCACGAGCAGAGTTTTCTCCGTTGTTTTGTGTCTGGGTCGGTCCAGTGTGGACCGGCTGGACCGGTCCACTGGACCGGTCTAACAAAGAGTTGAATGTGGCCGCCAATTTAATCACTATTGGGTGTCATCCCATTACCATCGGGTCATCAACAGTAGTTATCAGTTAGTTGACTGGCTTGAGTATGTTGATCCGATCAACCCAATATAGAGATTGTATAATCACTTATCAACTATGTGACAGAGTGATATGATGTATTCCTTATTTATAAAAATGAAAAATATTCAAGAAAAATTATGAAAAATGGTCGAATTATCCATTTGAAACATCTAACTCTGCCTTTTTTCTCTTATCTTTTAACATTGGTAGACTAAGACATTCCAAAGTTAGAAATTTATAAAGCCTTGATTGCTAAAAGGGCCACTAAATGACCTCCTAAGTGCTACCAAACTTGCAATTTGTTTACCATTTGTCATCTCTTGATATTCTCACCAATCAATGTCCTACTCATAACAATTGCCATTGGCTTTAGTCATTGACAAACATATGCAAACAAACATCTTAATCTCGATGCTTATCATCATCTTTCACCAACTAGTAATGTCTATGAATTGGCATCTTATGCTTCATTTGGGACGGCTTTCTTGTTGCTTCTTAAAACAAATTTTTAGTACAAAATTTAAAATTTTTGTCCTAAAATTTAAGAAGCAATAAGAATATCATCCCAAATGAAGTCTTAATCTCAATGCCAATCATCTCCTTCTCTAACACCATATGTTGTCGCCCAATTTTCGAGTCAATAAATGTAGATAAATGTCTCACTCTTAAAACTAGATATTACCTTTCCCTATGCCTTCTGCTCATTTACATAACTATCATAATTGATTGTTTTCATTAATATAAATTATATTAATTATTTAATGATTAAATACTAAAGTATAAAATTATATTTATAAATTCAACTAAAAGTATTTTTTTATAATCAATCATTTGTCATCATGAATTTCTACGAAACTCCCTTATATTACAACAATGATCATTTCTTTATACGTAAATCCCTCGTTAATTTATCACAAAGATGATTAAGCTATGAGAAGAAAAAATTAAGCATAACCTAATATAAAATATGTTAGATTTGTGTTGAGATTAGTGTTATGTATGACATCCTAAATCGTACTAATCTTAGAGTAAATTCAAGAACTTTCGTGCACATTCAGGTACATTTTAGAACAATTTTTTTTTTCATAGCTTCAACATATTGCCTTTGAGGTTTAGGCTTTGTTTGGGACGGCTTTTTTATTGCTTTCTAAAACGGAGTTTTAGTACAAAAATAAAAAATTTTGTATTAAAACTCCGTTTTAGAAAGCAGTAAAAAAGCCGTCCAAATGAAGCCTTAGACTTCATTTGTGATTGCTTTCTCATTGATTTTTAAGGCTTCGTTTAGGACGTCTTTCTTATTGCTTCTTCAAGCGGCTTTCTAGTATAACATTTTTAATTGTCTTAAAAAGCGGCTTTAAGAAGCAATAAGAAAATTGTCACAAACGAAGCTCAAGTTGATGTAGAGAAAGAAGCTTTTTAAAGTTGTTGTAGAAAGCAACTTTCTAAAATAAAATTTTATTGAAAGCAATAAAAAATAGTGAACAAATAGAAATTGTAGTTGCAGTTTGAGCAAAGCACTGCTAAAGCTATCTCAAACGAAGCTTAATCAGATGAAAATATCTTAACCAAAATCTAGATATGATGGATCTAATTACCATTGGATCTGCGTTGTGATTGCTCCGGTCATTAAGGCTTCGTTTGGGACGGCTTTTTTACTGCTTCTTGAAGCAGCTTTCTAGTACAAAAAAATTAATTTTTATACTAAAAAGCTGCTTCGAGAAGCAATAAAAAAAGCCCTCCCAAACGAAGCATAAATCGTACTTGTAACGTTAATCTCAATGCAGATTCAATAATAATAATACTATCATAATTAAAAATTTTGACTAAGACAAAGAAAAATTATATTTGTTTTATTGTCATGACAACTATATCAAGTTTTCAAGGCCCTAATTTTTAAAAGAAGGTGCAACCTCTATGTATTTTTTTATTTTTATTTTTTTATATAAAATTCAACCACTTTATATGACCATTGAAGAAAAGACAAACTGAGTAACTCAGTACTATAACGTGTAAAAATAATTTATGACTAATTTGGTTCTTTGAATTTTGAAAATAAAATTAAAAAAAATGATTATTTTTTAATATGTTTGTTAAGATTGTTAATATATTTAAACTTCCTCAAATTGAGAATTTATTTTCACATTTAAAATAAAATAAAATTTAATTATTTTTTAAATATATTTCTAGTTTTTAAAAAATAAAATATTTTTTTATTTGTTAGAATGAGCTAAATGAGATGTTTGCAAGAAAGATATTTCAAATGAATTTAAGGTTAGATGATGACATGTAACTGCATTTTACAATTAATGTAATTGCTATTTTTTTTCAAATGAGTATAATATAAATGTTTATTAATTAATAATATATTATATTGATATTAAAGTAAATTAAATAATTAATTATATATTAAGCTTATTAGCTCCTACAAAACAAAAAATTAAATATGAGATTTGGGGAATCATTAAGAAAGAATGTAATGATTAGGGGTTTAAACAAGTTGAGCCGATTCGAGTCATTCCTAGTTTTGAATTTACGCTTGATTAATAAATCGAGTTCAAGTCAGAGCTCAAGCTTAATTTTATGAGTCCAAACCTGCTCTTTTATAATGAATAATAGAAAATGATGTTGATTCAATCAATTTTTATTATAAAATAATAAAAATAATAAAAACTTAGAATATAAATAATAAATAATAACTCAATATAAACATGAGCGATAATTTTTAAAATATTTATAATTATTTTATACGTATACTTTAAATTCTTATATATTTAAAGTGTATTTTATATTAATTTTTCTTAAACAAGTCAACTCGCGAGGTAAAGAGCCAAATCAAAGCTGACTTGGGCTTCGTCCTGGATGGCTTTCTTACTGATTCTTAAGACAACTTTCTAATACAGAAATTTTAACTTTTGAACTTGAAAGCTGCCTTAAGAAGTAGTAAGAAAGTCGTCCGAAATAAAGCCTTAATTAATTTTAACTTGTTAGCTCATTGGGCTTAGCTCATAAATATTTATTGAGCCGAGTTAGAGCTGACTTACTAGTAAGCTTAACTCGCTCACACACTAATAATGACATATATTTATGTGTATTAAAAACATAATTTCTTTCATTAATTTTTTGCAAAACCAACCACGGAAGGTCTATCAGCAAAATTAAAGTTTGGCGAATTATAAAAATTAAGAAAATTTTAGGCATGCTTGTGAAAAAATATATTTATTCATATCATTTTTTTATTTTTTTTTTATTTTTTTTTAAAAAGATTTATATATATATATATATATATATATATATATATATATATATATATATATATATATATATTTTTTAAAATTATCTTTACAAAAATATGCATAACCAAATGAAGCCTCAATGGCTGGAACAATTATTACGTCCTCCGACCGGACGTAGAGGAACGTCCGGTCGAAGGCAAATTCCCGCCAAAAAACAAGTTGTACTGAGCAAATACCGAGCAAAACCAAACAATAACGAAGAATACCATCATTTGAAGACCCAATACCGAGTTATACCGGGCTTTACCGAGCAAATACCGAGTTTTTCCCAAAAAAACTCGGTACAACTCGGTATTTCTCGGTACAGCTCGGTATAACTCGGTATTGGTCTTCAGAGAACGGTATTCTTCATTATTATCAAATAATACCTAGTTGTACTGAGCAAATACCTAATTTTTTAACATGAAATTGCCTCCAATCAGACGTTCCTCTACGTCCTTGCACTGGACATAATAAAAGTTCCAATGGCTGCGTCAACGGAGAAGCTTTTCCTCAGTCAATTGCGTTACCTTTTAATATACGGAGGGGCATTGAATGGTTGACTTTGGAGAGCATTCGAAAGTTGAAACGTGTCGACAAATTTAGGCAAATTTTTATTATTTTAAATTATCCTTAGAAAAATTCCCAAAAAAAAAATTTATCCTTAGAAAGATTTCACCTTTCATTTATTTATATGAATATGATTGAATAAATTTATTGTAATTTGTAAATATACTCTCTGATTTATGATCTGTTATCATTTTAATTGTTTTAAAATTAGATATAAAATCATTATAGGAAATATATATATTTATAAAATATACTATTTTAGAATAAAATTTATAGAGCTATAATAATTATTATTTTTCTTGAAAATAAAGTTTTGAAAAAGATATCCTAAATGGAACATTAAAGAGAAGAAATTTTATGTTTATTATTTTTTTAATTTAATATTCATTAATTTCATGTATGAAATTTATTCTATAATTGATTTTGAGGCTATTAATTATCTGTAATAATTTTTTTTATTTTAAAGTAAGATTAATTTAGAGCTAAATTAAAATATTTAATTTATAATCAAAGATGAATGTATAATCTTAAATGAGAAAATGAAAAGAATTACTGAAATTTTAGATGGATAAAATTTCTTTAATATAGATTATTATAAGAAATTCTAAAATATTTTTTATATTATAATTAATTAAATGAAATTTATTAAATTATTAATTTTAAAAATGATGCGTGAATTTCTTTTATTTGTTTAATTCTAAATAAGAAAATTAAAAATTATAATTAAAATATATTTTTAAACTCAAATTTATGTCAAAATGATTATAATATAAAAATTCATTTTAAAATAAATATAAAAATTTTAAATACATTTTAATCTTTTTTTTTTTTTACATTTTTAACAAATTTAATCACCAAAATATATACATATATAAGATCTTTGATACGAGATTCTCACACTATTTTTTTAAGCGCATTTTTTCTATCGGGAGCCAGATCGACGGATCAAATTTGAGAGACATTATTATGTGCGGAGTCCGAACGGGAAGAGTCGTTCGGATATATGAGTATACATATTATGTACATATTTATATACAGTATGTATCAATTTTTTATATACACTGTATGTATACTCATAGTCCAAATGATATTTTTCGTTCGGACTCCGCACAGAATAATTTCTCCCGATTTGATGGGTTGTTGAAACTTGTGGAGTCGCAATGAATTTGTGGATCAGTAGAAACTTACGTGGCAGCATTATCACCACATAATCTATGATAAAATGTCTAGTAGAAGCTTAAGTGGCAAAAATTATAACCACAAAATCCCTCAAAGTGGTCCACATGATCCCTCTTAGCGATCCGTGCTGATTGATAGCAAATCATAATAGACTATCAAATTATTTCCAACAAAATTTGAATAGATGCTGCTTAAATTTATTTTTTTACATATTTAACACATAAACCTCACTATTTATTAAATTTATCACTCAATCTTATTACGATCCCATCCAAAATCTTAATTAAGACTCTAGATGTTAAATGAGAGGAGTGGAAGATGCAAAGGAAACACGTCGGTGATTGGACCGGCGGCTTCTAAAGGTCCACTCCTGACAGCAAGTCGCAATGTATGAAGGCCAGCTCCCGACGATAGAGAAGATTGTGTAAGATCGATGCAGCTAGATCAAACTTTGAGCAACATTTTGAGCCGATCAAAAGTATTATTTTTTGGAACAATAAGTCGCACGTAGAGCAGATCACATGCCAACAACTAGCCATATGCCATTACAGCCCATCGTCGGGTATTGAGAACACCTAATAGCCCTCGCAACCAATCACTACCACCAGCAATCGTCGTCCCCCACCACCACCACCAATCAACTCCCACCAATTTTATTGGATTTTACACGACATTTAGTCTACAACAAATTAAATAAAAAAATTAATTATCGGTATTTATTTTACACTCATCCAAATAATTTCAAATATTTTGAATATATTATATTTCTTTTATACTATAATCTATTTTACTTTGCAATCTTTTTTTTAGTAAACAAAAGTTACCAAACAACCCCTTATAGGTATATTTTTGCTTCTCAAATTAATTATGCTATCAAAGTCGAAATCTTTGAGAGCTTCATGCAGGTATTTAATCCTTTCTTTGAATAACTTTGGTAGTTGAAAAAGTTACTCAGACAAGGAAGATCGAGAGTCTCTTTGTTCCATTAATCGTGTAGAAGCTAAAATTATTGCTTAAAAATTAAGACTTCGTTTGAGATAGCTTTCTTACTGCTTTCTAAAGCAGCTTTTTAGTATCAAAATTAAATTTTTTTAATAAAAAACAGCTTTAAGATGCATTACGAAAGCCGTCCCAAACGAAGCCTAAGTCTTTGGCCGGAAGCATCCGAAGAATGTGCACTCTAAGAAAGTTGGAATTGATAAAACTTCACTTTAAGGATCTTAGTAGAGAAAATGAATGAAGGGCTGCATTGTTCTTGCTAGCTTAGCTCATCTTATAAAGGAAGTACTGATCTTTACCTTTGAAATCAAACAGTCTAATGAAACAATCAATAAATATTTTTGCAAAAGACCTAAATGATTGTATAAACCCTATATTGATGAAGATCATTGCATTGTTTGATAAACATCTTTCTAACAACCCTTTAAATATTCTTTATGATGGGACATATGCCTAGGCTGTCAAAAATAGATACGACATGGAAACTCACTCTGTACCCGACCCAAAATTTTCAAATAAGAGTCGACCCGTTTGAAAAATGGGTCAGATTCATGTCTCAATTTTCGACCTGTTTCAAGTTTCGGGTTCTTGCATAGTGATCTTGTCGTCACCGTCTCGATCGAAGATGTTGAATAGGTCGTCGACAGCGCTGGGTAACAAGGTGGGTCGTGTTGGGTTTACCCGTACCCGAGGCATGTCGGGTTCGGTTCTGAGACCCATTTTTAGAAATTGGTTGGATTCGGACAGGATCAAATAATGCCGGTTCAATTTTTGGTTGGATTGAAACCCAACCCGAAATCCTATTTTGACAATCCTACATATGCCTAATTTTTAAGATATTTATCATGTATTAATCATGTCCTTTATTATGATATCCAATAAAAATTAACATTGAAAAGATGCGCGTGGCCTCGATTCTCTACTCATAGAGAATAAAAATGACATTTATTTAATGTCAATGTATGTCACCATAGAGTATTAATTACGGCCATGTGCATACTTCAACATTTGATGTTATAATAGATTCATAGATCAAAATTTTCTCATTTCATGACACATTTTTTTCATAATTATGATACTAGCTCTATTGCTTTCCTTCATTAAATTAATCTTCTTCATTGATAAGGGAAGATATAGGTCTCAAGTCCTGTATGAGAAAAGTGGAGCGTTGTGTTAGGTAGTCGACAGCCAGCGTAAAACTTGTTGAACAATAATGATCTGACCCCACGTAGTGGGATAAAGGCTTGATGTCAAGGGATGATATAGGCTTAGTGAGAAGATTCTATTGATGGTTAGCACCAATACTAATTCCTAGACTCTCATATTAATTAGTGGTTTAGTTTAATCATAAAACAAAGGAAATGAATTAAAAGAGAAGAAAAGGGGGAGGAAAAAGGTCTAGTTTGCTTGCTTTAAAAGAATAGTATGGAGTGAGGGGGACCAAGGATGAGAGAGGCAATACTTGGAAGGTATATAAAACTTAGCCCTTTAAGATATGTGGTCCTTACTTAACCTATAATAATAAATTTATTATGGATAGATTTTTAAGCAGTATATAGCTCTACAAAATTAAAGAAGGCTTCTAAATTGCCAATGTGAAAATGATAGATAGTCATGATGCAGCAAAGTTTTACTTAGCATCATTTCTTCTTCTTTTTTTTTTTTTAATTTTTTTATAACGGGTTGAGTTTGGTTGACCCAAAATTGATTCAATATGAAGTCAATTGGTCTGAATTCAACCTGCTTAATAAACAGGTCAAAAAGGTGGACCAAAACCCAAATCACCGGCAACCAGGATGACCCTTACCCAGGTCGCTACCGGTCAAAACTTGTTCATTATCATGTTCACAGTCCAACCCACCAATTAAACGGGTCGAAACTCAAAAACCAATTTAATATACTCCTAGCCCATGCAAGTCTATCGAGTGTAGGGGTTTATATTATTTGAATAAAATTAAAAGATCGAACCGAACCAACTCTATTTGGTTGATTTGGTTCTATTTAGTTATTAAAATATATGTTTAATTATCAATTATAGTATATTTGAATTTTAATTATTAGTTGTGCTTTCTTGCTTTCATAAAATCGATCAAAACAAAAATTAAATTACATGAATATTTTTTAAATATTAAATCAATAAAATTCATGAAATATAAAGTAAACTCTTGATAGGAAGGTCGACTTATATATAAACAATTGATAGGAAGATCACCTCCGCACCAAAATTCCACTCTCTCCGAGAACTTCTTATCATCCAGTGGACCTTTCTAATGGACTAATGGTTGCTGCAGGCTGCTTTCGTGGTTCTCCTATTTCGTAATGGTTGCTGTAGGCTTTTTCAGATGGGCTTTTTAAGTGTCATGTCGGTTGGGATTGTTAATTCTGGCCCATTTACATGTAATTTGGGCCCAATTTACTTAGCGTTTTAGTAAAATAGGGACCGAAAATGTACCTTTTTTTTTTTCAATTTATGAATTATGCTCAGCCCCCCAATTTAACAAAAGGGGAATTTAAATGCTTATTTAACAACAATTTAAGATATTTGTATATTTAATATATATTTATTATTTACTTATATAATATTCATAATATATTTCTATTAAAAAGATATTATATATTTTCTATCACATGAGGCAGAAATGTTTTGCTTAGATAACTACATAACTTGAAGCTCTAAATTATTTCTTCCTGATTTATTCTCTACAATCAACATTTTAAGAAGTATATTCGAACAAATTCTCTACAATCCTAAGAGTTTTATTATGGCCTAGGTGAACTTACCATACCTCTAGAGAGTTCATCGTAAGCCTAGCAAGTTATCTATAGATTCGAAGATTAGTTATCTATAACTCCGAAGAGTACATCAAAGACCTGACAGGCACGGGCAAAGAGAAGGGGGTTCCTAAGGAGTAATTATTAGGTACGTTCACTGGATGTAGAGGAAGGTTCGGTTTTAGGCAAAAAAGGCCTGTACCGAATTTTTTCAAAAAACTAGGTATTTTTTTAAAAAACTCGGTACAAGCACTTTTTTGCCTAAAACCGAACCTTTCTCTACGTCCAGTGAACGTACCAAATAAAAGTTCGTTCCTAAGACCCTAAGGGCGCACGACAACAAAACAACTTCATCAAATCTTTCTCCTTTTTTTTTTTTGCCATTTTTTATATTATTAATTGTTTTTTTATTGAATCAAAAGCCTAAATAATTAATCATCTTGATACTTTAATACTTCAATATGTCAAAAAAAAAATATATATATGTTAAGATATTAAACTTAAATTTTTAAAATGATAAATTAAAAATTTTAGAATTTATTTTAATATAGATAATATAAAATCAATTAAAAGAGTTTTTGCTTGTTGCGTACTAGAAAATTTGAATCGGTCGAGTGTATATTCTTAACAGCGTACAAAGATTCATCACGAACATATAAAAACAATAAGATCATATAACTTTTTAAGTGAAAAAATTAGAAAGAGAAACAACAATGAGGCATAGCCCTGTTGCAAAATTCGTTATATAATAATTAATACAAGGATCTCCCTTCCTCACTATTGAAAAAGATAAATAGCACAAAGATCAAATATTTGCATCCAATAACATAGCTTAATCTTCCTCGATGTGTGAAAAGATGGATAAATGTACCCAATAACAGGGTCAAATTTTGATAATATTCTGGAGATGATAGTGGTTGTCGGTGCTAGCAACTGGTGGTTGTCAGTGACAATAGTTTGTGGTTACTTATGGTAATAGCTGATGGTTATCGACTGCGACGATGACTGAAAAATGCTAGAGAACTTTTCCATCTCCTCTTCTTTTTTTCTCCCTTTCATGTGAAGAATGTAAGTCTATTTATAATTTTTTTGGAGTGATATGCTCAGTAAATATAGTGAAGTCTCAATGCAAATTTGGAAAGATCTATCATAAAAATTATAGTGATTCCTTTGATCATAGAATTTTTATCAAGCATTTAAATGCTTAATGATGTCAAAATAGAGTGATCTTAGGCACGTTGAATTTGTCTCATCAAGTCGCTCAATTCAACTATAAGCATGTCATATTTAGATATTAGTTTGTCATCCAATTAATCCTTTTAAGATGTCAAATAAACTTCAATCCTTTGATTTGAGCCCATTTGAACTTGTATTATATCAATTTTGGTGTTATAAGATTCATCTTGTCGAAATGTTCAATTTGACTACAAATTTGCTAAATTCAGCGTTCAGATTGGCGTAAATTGAATTTTGATGCTTCAAATATGACTCAAGATTCGTGCCAAAATAAATAATATTTTAGTAATTTATATTGTAAAAAAAATATTGAATTCTAAAAATAAAGATCAACTAAAAAAGTCTTTCCGGCTAAAATCTTTTAAAAAAACTAATCCCTGCAGCCTGCTTCATATTCTATTGCCACGTCTCCACTGCCGTGGCGCCGCTACAGGACACGTGAAGCGCGACCACCCTAACTCTGCACCTTCTCCTGACACGTTCCTCACAGTTAAACTACTCTCTTAACCGCCATCTTCCTATATATCATCAATCTCCCCTTCTCTCTCAAATCCATTCTTTTTCTTTCTCTTCACATCTTCTTTCTGTTACAATGGCAAACAAACCTCTTCTTCTCATACTAACAGTAGCACTGCTCTACTCCGTACATACGGCTTCGACAGAAGCAGCGTCGACGGCGAAGACCGGCGCTGACGAAAGCGTACTGGTGACCGGCGAAGGAGATAAAGAGAACGAGGCATCGGAGTCATGGGCGACTTGGGCCAAAGACAAGATTTCAGAGGGCTTAGGCATCAAGCATCAGCACGTAGATGAGACGGAGGAGAAGGCTGAGGAGGCAGCTCGGAAGGCGCAAGAAGCAGGGCATGCGGCCAAGGACACCACTGGCGGCATTGCTTCAGGTAGTTCTATATAAATTTTATAATATTTGGTTGAGTTTTGTTTTGTGTGTCAATATTTGACAGACCCGAAAATTTGGCTCGAATCCGGCTCAAAATTTCTTGTTAAAGTCAATCCGAACACAAAACAGGTCGGGTTCGAGGTTGAGGTCAACAATTCGACCCGTTTCAAAAATAGATTCGGATTAACCCTTTGACCTGAAAGTGATTCAAAAGTGATTATTTTTTACCTAGAAATCCGAGATTAACCGTTTTCCACTTGTTTTTACCCTAAAAATGGAGTTTGACCTATGTTTTACCTGTAAACTAACAATTTTTCATGGTCCTTGATCATTCGAGTCGTGTCAGATTGACTCGGACTCGAAGCAGGTCGGTTTCAGATCCGAAAAATCTATTTGTTTGTAAAAATCGGTCAGGTTCGGATTGACCCGAATATTGAGGTCAATTTTGGATTTGACCCGGCGAAATTGCCACCTCTAAATTTTTAGATTTAGTTGATAGGGATTTTGGTGCAGAGGTGGGGGAATACACCAAGGAGAAGACCGGAGATGCTAAGGATTCGGTGAAGGATAAGACCGGAGATGCTAAGGATTCGGTGAAGGATGCTAAGGATTCAATCTCAGGTATTTTCTTCCAGCAAAGAAACAGAATGCGGAAAGAAAAAAAAAATCTAAACTTTACCAAATTTTCATACACAAAAACTGACAAAAGGATTCCATGAAGTTATAAGATTTGTTATCATATTAGAAGAAACAGTATAGCTTACCATAACATAAATTAAGGTCTTTTTCCATATTCTATCAACGCAGGGAAGGTGAAGGACAGCACAGCCAGAACAGCCAGCCAAACCAAACAGAAGGCCGGCGAAGCTACAGAGTCCACAAAGCAAACAACCACAGAGGCGACGAGCAAAGCAGCAGAGAAGGCGTCGGCGGTGAAGGACGCCACCATCGACAAGGCGAAGGAGGCTGCAGCGGCGACCAAGGATAAGGCGGCCAAAGCACAAGAGGCGACCACCAGTACAGCTGGGGAAGCGGCGAACAAAGTGAAGGAAGGCTATGATGCTGCAAAGTCTAAGGCAGGGGAGAAGCTGGATGCGGCTAAGGAGACGCTGTCGTCGAATTATGAGGCTGCGAAGGAGAAGGTTGTGGGAGGGTCTCAGAGACATGATGAGGAGCTGTGATTTCTGAATGGTTGGGTATATGTAGTTTATGTTTGATGATCGGCTTCATGGCTTGATGTTCTTTATATATGAAGAAGCAGTGAAGGATTGTTGTTTGTAGATGTAACTTTCTATTTCTGATCAATAAAGAGCGGTAGTTTTGATACAGTTTTTTTTTTTTAAATCGACTAATTTGAATGCTGTTACATAGTTAATGATATTAACAGCTTATTTGATGATTTTAATTTAAAATTGAAGAAGGCTTCTATACTATTTTTGACATCTTTGTAGTTAAACTATTAGAAGAATTTTTATTTTTATTTTGAAATGATTTTTTGAAGTGTTAAACCACAAATATGCTGTGAGAGCTTAGAAACTAAATTTCAAAGTCAATAAAGGATTTAATGGAGTGGGACTCAATGTAGGTTTCGTTTGGAATAGTTTATGTACAAATTTTTATTTGAAACTGTATTAGAAAACAGCAAGAAAATTATCGCAAACAAAAAGCTTAGTGAGCTTAACTACTAAAACTTTATCAGGGATGTCTCAATTACTCTAAGCATAATTATTATACTTGCTATGTTGCAAAGTAAATGGATAGCCATGTTGAGGCATGCAGCTTCAGCATGACAATCATGTGTGTGTCAGTAAACATACAATTTGATAACTCAGGCTTTGCCCGAGGAGGTTGCTTTGATCATCAATGGTACGTAAAGGCTCTGCTCTCCCTCTTCTCTCTGCCTCTAGGGTTTCTCTTTTTCATCTATCACTTTGTCTCTCTAATGCTCTCGCCCTCCCTCTCCAAGCATACGCTAACTCTATAGAATTTTGATAGAACAATTTGATTGAAATAATGATCAAACAGATTTAGAAACATGAAATAAAGGCATTCATGTGAGACGGTAATGCCATGATAATATAAGCAACAACATTTTGTTGAGATGTATTTGGATAACAAGTTTGACGGGCCATATCATTGTCAAAGTGAGACTATATCTACATAAATTCTAGAGTATTATCAATGCATAAAGTTTTGATGAAAGTGGAGAAAAGAAATTTATTTCTAGAAAAAAAATCCAAATAACTTTTAATCGGCATTTAAACAAATAGACACAAATAGCCCTTGAAATATCATAAATCAAAAGTTAACAATATACTAATTCACATGCAAGATAATCAAACTTAGAAAGAGACCAAAGCCAAAATGTTGAAGTCTCTTTACATGAGACAAAAGACGCGGTACAATTAAATATTTGGCAATTACTTGTCACATAAGGAGCACCCGAATCTATAACCCATGACATCAATAGAACTAGTCGCAACAAAGTCAAAAAAAGAATCATCATATGATGTGGAGAGAGATGTATAACTCAACCACCACATCCTTGACTCACACGACCAATCGTAGAGCCGCCGGACAAGGTTGAATTACAGGTTGATGAGTTGAGAGGTCATTGACAAAAAAAATCCAAGAGAGAATAGTCACAATGATAGGAGTTGTGGATTTTGTCATGAATTTAGATAGCGCACCTTACAAAAAAGAATTCCATATGAAAATAAATTTGGCAGTAAAAATTTCTTAATTTTTTTATGTTAAACAATCATATCAAGTGTGGGGAAGATGCTTAAATAATGCAACTCATTTCCTCTCAGTGTGTTATAACATTCTTGGATCAACATTATATTTTGCATTTTTGCTAAATAGAAAAATTCATCAACAGAATGATGGTTCTGTAAATCAGGTTTTTGTTAATCACTAAATCATAAACATTCCACATTCATCAACAGAAGATATTATTATGGATTTTGCCATTTTTTTAGCATTTTATATTCAATTCTCAAAATGATTAACTTAATTTTTTTTAATTAAAAAATAGATGCTTCTCGTTGCCTAATAGTTCTTCCATGAAAAAATTAGATTACGGCCTTCTTAAAGTACTTGCTTTGGTCATTCATAAGTTATTTTGGAGAACTATGGGAAAAGATGGATATTCAACTTCTCGTTTCTATTGCTTGCATCCTCAGACAATGGATGGAAAGAAGTAATCAATAGAAATTTGTGTTATTTGTTGCGATGTCTAATAGGAGGTCATGCATTGAGTTAAGATTTGAAGCTACATATTGGTCATGCCTCAACTTTACTAATAAATCTACCAGCATGAATTCTTTCAAATAGTCATAAAAATATAAACATAGAAAGCCAATAGATTTAATTGAATCATTCATTGCATACATGCAAGGCGAATTTGCACAATATTTTACATAATCTATACATGCTCCATACGAAAGCATTTGTCAAAAATAGGGGTGTCAATTTCGGGTCATGGGTCGGGTTTAGGGTCGAACCTGAAACTGACCCGGCACTATTCTGGTCAACCTGAACCCTACACGTTTTTGCAAACGAGTCGGTTTTTCGAACCTGAACCCAACCCGCTTCGAGTCCGGGTCAACCCGACCCGACCTGAATGACCCAATGCCAACAAAAAACTACTAGTTTTTTGGTCCAAAAATGTGTCAATCTCCGCTTTTCAGGTCAAAAACAAGTCAATCTCGGGTTGACGTGTCAAAAATGGGTTTTGGGGTCAGAAAGGATTTCGAGTCAAAGGTTCAACCCGAACCGACCTGATTTTTTAAACGGGTCAAATTGTTGAACCCGAACCTGACCCGTTTCGAATCAACCCAAACCCAAAATTTGCAGGTCGGGTTCAGGTCGGATTTTTGGTTCGGGTCCAATATTGACACCCCTAGTAAAAAACTAGCTATTAATTACAAGAATTATAAGTTTGGTATTGATTAACAAAAAAGATACCATAAATTAGGGGTGTCAATTCGGCTCAGCGGGTCGGGTTCGGGTCGAACCCGGAACTGACTCGGCACTGTTCGGGTCAACCCGAACCCGGCCCGTTTTTAAAAACGGGTCAAGTTTCCGGACCCGAACCCGACCCGATTCGGGTCCGGGTCAACCCGACCCGATACGAATGACCCGAAGTTGACCTAAAATTGCTAAATTTTGGGTCAAAATCGGGTCAATATTCGATTTTCGGGTCAAAAACGGGTCAATCTCGGGTTTTCGGATCAAATATGAGTTTTCGGGTCAATTTCTGGTCGATTTCGGGTTGCTGGGTCAACCCGAACCCGACCCGGTTTTTAAAACAGGTTGATTTGTTCAACCCGAACCCGACCCTTTTCGGGTTCGGGTTGACCCGAACCCGGATTTTTCCAGGTCAGGTTCGGGTCATGTCAAAAATTGACACCCCTACCATAAATTTTACAAATGTAACATGGAGATGATTCGTCTAAAAGAGATTCCCACAAGTAATTTCTAAGAAATTCGATGCAAAAAAGATGGGTAGATCCATATAAATTCTAAAATTTGTGTTACAATTGCATATCAATTAGAAATTCCAAAGGAAACTTGCTTGTATTGCTCCAATTTTTAATGTGATAGATCGGATTTGATATCATGACTTTCATTCAATGCCATCTTTTTCTTCTTCTGCTGCTTTTTTCCCGAGTTCAACATCTAATGATGCAACTGCATCTTCTCAATCATTAGAAAGGTTATTTGGGCAGAAGCATGAAGAGGGTCTTAAGACTATCCTAAGGGATAATAGTTGTACTGATGATGGATGTCAAAGGAATTTAATCAAATAAAAGAAAACCATCATGCAGGTATCATGGATTTATGTGGTAGAGCTTGCTTGATAAATATCAAGCTCAACATTTAGCAAAGCCAATCGATTCGAGAATCACTATGAAGATTAAATCCAATCACTCAAAAATGAAAAACACCTGCATCTGTCAGACTTTCATATTTTGATTAGCATTATAATAGTCAACTGTGTCAATTGGAATCTAAATCTAAACTTTTGTAGGAGATCCATTTACGTTTACAATCTTTATGAAATGTAACTATAATTCACAGATCTTAACTGTTGTTCGAAGCAATCTCACGAGGTGGTTTCTGTGAACTGTAACTATAGATCAAATATCATAACAATGGCTGAAAGAATTACAAAATAGGAGGATCAATGACAATTCTGAATAATGGAATACTTCTATCAATCTGTGGGCTATTAGGGTTCCTTTTTTCATTTATAAATAAGGCATTCTTTTATATAGAAAAGGGATATTTTGTCATGGAAATCAATAAGCTTGCTTCCAGAGGTGGATCTCCTACTCTAAATGTGATACTTCAATTAGTGGCATCATCTTCTAGCCTCCTTTGTAGATTTGATTCGTATTCCTTCTTTGCTTTCAATTGTCTCCGGCATTTTTACTTGTTCTTGGATTGAATTGTGTGATTAATTGAATTCATATTCAGCACAACTCTTGGATTTTAATCATTTTATGATTTATAATATCAAGTCAACTTTTTAAAATCTTTTTAAGGGCTAAATTCCTTCCTTTGGATGACAATCACGGTATTCACTTGGATCTAAAATTCTAAATTACTCTTACAATAGTTTCAACACATGCCGTTAATAAGTATTTTGTCGGATGTGAGATTTCATATGATTCTTAGGAGTTACTGTAAATTTTCATCTATGATTGCATTACAAACAATTATATTGGTTTCATTGTATGTATCATTAGCATCTATCAGAGTTGGAAAACCCTATATCTTGGTGCGTGTCCTTAATCAGAAAGTTTAATGAGTAATTTTCTCCTTCAAATCAACATTCCTCATTTCTACAAGGATATATTCAGTAATCATAACGCGCAAATGTCAATTTACATGCTTAAATATATTATAGTTTGAATCATGCACTTAATCTTTCACGCTCAATTTTTATTCATAAACTTAGTTTCACACCCAACTTGCTTTCTTTTTTACATTCAATACCTCGATTAAAGCCTATCATATGAAGCAGAGTGAAACTTAAAATATAACATTCTCACCCTTTAGAATCAACAAAAATCTGAAGAAAGAGCATTTAATATATATATATATATATATATATATATATATATATATATATATATATATATATATATATATATATATATATATATATATATATATATATATATATAATAAAATTGTACCATGCCTTCAATATAGATTAAAAATAAAAATCAAAGAAAGCCAAAATGAATAATAACAATTGAAAATATTCTATTATGTCGATGATGAAACGGAGCATAGGATGAAATTGATTATTTATGCTATATGCACTCATCATCCACCCTTGCTTGATGTAATTTGTCATAGTGATACGACATACGAATTTTCAAATGATAAAGATGTCCGTATAAGGATGCGATTGTGGAAATGAAACTTGTTCTGAGGCTGTACTCAACATGAAAGGATTTCAGCTCACATAACTAAACCAGGATATCTGATGTGATACGTAATGCATGGAAACAAGAACTGCTTGGGGATTTTAATATAAGATTGTTAAAGCCTTGCTAGTTATAGAATTAATGCTTACCCGAATTAAGTTCACGGAATTATCAAGTCGAAATTAAGTAAGGCATGTGGTTACAACTAGATTAATGGGACAATATCAAATTGACAACATAGAATTAGATAGTAATGCTATGAAGAGAAGCAATAATCCACAATTAACAAATAGAACTTTTCACCTTGGGTCTCTCACTCACTCTCTTGTTGGTGGCACTTTAATGGAGGAAGATTGAGATCAACCGAGCGATGCCACTAGGAGACAAATGGCGCACAAAGTGTAGTCCGTTGGAGTGGTAGCCGGTGGCGGGTAGTCCATGGGATGAATAGAGAGCATCCAACGTCTTATCCTTTCTTCCTTGATCATCAAAGACGAAGCTGTGGTTGATGTCGGGGTCGGCCTTCCATGGATGTGGCGAGCTCTCTTCTTGAGCCCTTGAGGGGGGGGGGAAGGTGGCGGTTTAGTGAGGGGAGGGGCTTGGCCGTGAGCAAGGGGAAGAGGGGAAAAATTAGAAAACTGAATTAAATTCAGCCTCAAGGGGTTTTGGAGGGAAATTAATTTGAAATTTCAAATTAATCCATTAATGGCTAGAGATGTTTATTGAGGAGATAATTATGGGCTGATTTGGTGGGGCTTTGAATTTAAATTGGGAGAGAGAAAAACCCATTAAGGGGCCGGCCACATGTAGAGGAGAGAGGAGGTTTGATAATTTAAATGAGTGGAGACCACAAGGAGTTAATTAAGCATAATAAAATCTGACATTTAATTTCAGAATTAATTATATCATAAGTAACTCCCAAATTCAAATGAAAATAAGAGGGAATTTGAATTTGAATTTCAAACATGTGTAACTCCTCTTAATTAATTATCATAAGTAACTCTCAAATTCAAATGAAAGTAAGAGGGAATTTGAATTTGAATTTCAAATATGTGTAACTCCTCTTAATTAATTTTCCAAATTAATATGGCTTAATTAGGAAAGTCATTAAGAGAGGGGAATTCAAAATTCAAAAGGGGAAGCTAGAGGGGGCCGGCGGCAAGGGGGTCCAAAGGGTGGCCGGCGGGCTGCTGGCCGGCTGCTGGCCGGCGGGTGGGGGTTTGTAGGTCGGCGGCCTGGGCGGCTCAAGGGGAGGCGGCGGCAAGGGGTGACGGGAAGGGAGGAGGGGAATTTCAAGGGATTTGATTTGCTAAAAAATCCACTCACCTCAATTTTCTTCAATCCGGATCTCCACGAATGTAACTTGGCGAAAATTTAGAACTCTCGAAGACAAAATAGTTTGGCGAAAAAAAATCTAGAACTCACAAAGAGATCTAGCTTCTTCTACGAACTCACTAAGAGATCGAGGAGGGGAACTCACAAAGAGATCATAAGTGGCAAATTTTCATTCATCAAAAACTAAACTATTACAAGAGAAGGGCCATATAAATAGGCCTCACAATGACAAAGAAAAACAAAAGACTAAAATGCCCCTTGGGCTACAATAGCGACCAAATACCCATAAGGGCAAAAGCGGAAAAATTGAAAATAACATAAACTACTACATGAAATGACTCAAAATAAAACTCATGATCGTAGCCGTTGATCTCCGGCGTCTCCTGATGGTACATGTGTCGAAATCGCTGACGATGTCCTCATCAATATCAATAAGAACAGTTGACAGGGATTTTTGTATGCTCGTTTCGTTTGATTTTCCTAGAATACCAGAGTGTTGTATGCTCGTTGCTATTGATTTTCCGTTGCTATTGATTTTCCTATGCGTACGTAATTAGAATACCTATCAGGTTTGACCCAAGACACTTAGAAAAGGGAATGCAAGTTTCCTATGGAATATCTGGGTTGCTCGCATATATGAAAATAATTTTTAATTTAGCTGACTAAATATGGATCTTAATTAAGAGCTTCCCATAAAAATGCCCAAAAAACCTTGAATATCATGTTCAAATGACATCGTAGTTATTCATAGCAGATGGAGGATTTCCTAAACAGTGCCCTATAACCAATAATCAATAAAGTGGGCAAGAAATAATAACAAAAAGAATTCAAAATCCCTTACAGTCGCATTGGTCAAATCCAACAAGTCAAGTTATTTTGAATTAGACCAACAGGTTTAGGCAAGTAAGTCAAGAGTGAATAAATATTGAACCAATCAAACAATTTTAGACAATTCCAGTCTGGGTGTGTATTTGTTCCAATAATCTAGTTCAGGAATATTGTATAGCCAAAAAAGCTGACCAAGTCTATGGTTTATCAAATTCATAATGTTCATTTGGTCACTCTAATATGTGAACATCCCCTCAAAAAAGATTAGAAAAATTTCCAAAAAGTACACAAAAACTCACAAATTATAAAATTGATGTAGAACGAAAGAGCTTTGCTAGGGAGAGGGTGCAGAAATCAGTGGACAGCAGTTTGGAGGTCTTCTTGGGCAGCAATTACGCGCTCCGGACTATCTAAACAGCAGGTTTCAGGTGCTTGGTACACAAAACAGCAGCCAAGAGGAGCCTGGACAGCACTGGATCGAAATCTGGGGCTGACCCGCTGGTATGGGGGTGCAGAAAACTGTTGGACAGCAGTTTTGTGAATCTTCAGGTTGAGAAAAGATTAAGAGCAGGTGAGAAAGTTCTGGTAGCAGACTTGGAGTGCAGGAAAACTCAAACCGTATGGAGTTTATGAGGAATTTGGAGAAGGTAAACCTAGTAAAATTACTAGGGAGGGAGGCGGGCAAGTGTGACCAGGTTTTGGAAGTTGTTTCCAACTTGAAGGGGGCTGAATTTTGGGAACAGAAAATTTGAGGTGGGCCTTGGAAATTCCGGTCACGTGAAGGGGGAAAGAATTGGAATTGTTTCCATGAGATGGGGGTGGGTTTTAGGAAACAAATCCAATTCAATTCCTTAGAGGGGGGCGGCAGCTTTTAGGTGGGAAATAGGGATTAAATTCCAATGGGGAAAATATGAGTTGGGAAGGAATTTGAATTCCCTAAATTAATTCCCTTAGATTAGGAAATCAATTAGGAGAATTAATGGCAAGAGGAATTTCGGTCATGAAGAATTGGAGGGGTTTTTGAATTATTTCCTGGAAGTAATTTAAAAGAGATTTAATGGGCTAGGGGGATTTAGGAAAGTAATTAACTAAATCCTATTTGAATTTGAAATTCAAATTGATTTAATTAAAGAACTTTCCTAAAATAGTTTTGTTATATTAGGAAAGATTTTGAAATTCGCATTAATTAATTTTGAATTTTAAATCTTTCCCGCATTCAACTCAATCATAATAGGAAAACAAACTTGGATGGGGGGAAGAGGGCTTGAACCGGCGGCTAGGGAGATTGGGCCGGCGGTGTGGAGGGGTCGGGTGGGATGCTTGGCCGTGGGTGTTGTACGGGGAAAAGAGGGGTTTTCGGGTGAGGCTAGAATCCGGCGGCCAAACGAAGATGGGGAGGAGGAAGAAGATGAAGATAACGACGAAGAGCAATAAGAAGGAACAAAAGCAAATAAACAAAATATCAAAGATACAACCGCGAGCCCGGACACATCCTGCGGCTGACGGGTACTACATTGCCCTTCTCCAAGGGACTTCACGCCACGAGCCCGGACCCATCCTGCGGCGGGTGGAAACTCCAACTCCCTCCCATAGGGATTTCACTAACGTTCTTCCCAAAGAACCCAAGTGCAAAACGCAAATTTTTTTTATTAATAATCCATCCTCCTAATACAAGAGAAGGGGCCTCTACATATAGGCCTCAAAAGAGATTTAAAAGACACATTTGCCTCTTGGGCTTTTACATAAGACAAGAGGGTAATAAGGGAACTTGCAAAACTAAATTAAAATACACTTAATAAACGAAAATAAGACAAAGTGATCTCAGACGTCGATCTTCAGCTCCTCCTCGGATTGGCATGGACGGTTGGATGTCCGCATCAAAAATCCATTCTAAGGGTTTCAAAGTGATTTTAGCTTTAACATGGGTCAAGAAAACTTCAAGATTCCATGAACAACCTAATAAGTTGGGAGACCCTTGTAAAATTTCTAGCAGTATAAAATGAGAATCTAAAGGTAGTATTAACTCAATTGGACTCAAGAAAAGCTCAAGCTTGCCAATCATAATGTGCATTAACAAATATAGAAATAAAAAATAAAAAGCTTGAAGCTTGATCAAAATTTTCAAACATCATGAAGCTTCATTTTGAAGGTTGCACTACTATATCCTTCATCAACAATCAAGGAGACTCTCAAAACTCAAACTCAACCCACTTGCGGCTGAATTGAGAAATCAAATAAAATATGGAACTTAGCCATGTCAAATCAAGGTCAATATGCTTAAAACAAGCAAGGGACCGTACAACGTGGGACCTTAATTCTTGCAAAATAAAAAATTCAAGCATGATTTTCACACGAATCATCAACGAGTTAGAAATTTGGGACTTATTTAATTTTTTAAAAAGTCCAAATTAGCTCCAAATTTTAAGTAATACAATCAGACTTGTGGGCAACATACCAAATAAGGAGATTCTGAATAAGTCAGAACTAACTTCAAAAACTAAGCAAACCAGTGAGAAAATATAGACAACATTCAATCAACTCTCTTAAAAAAAAGGGTGGTCAGCCAATCGAGGAGTAAATCAAAAGAACCAATAGAACTCTTTGACACTCCATAAAGATATTTACCTCACTCTCTCCTGGATGCCCAAATCAAGGACAAAAATTTCGTGGATTTTTTTATTGAGTATTTTGATTCTAATTATCAAACAAATATGGTAAGCATTTGCATAAGAAGTTTTCTTATCGAATATCATATCTAGAGTGGATATGATTTATTTTATTTTTCCCTATTAATAGGATATGATTTTTTATGTAACTTTTCAATTAAATATTAGACAATTAAATTGCAAGAAATATAGCTTCTAAATAGGCTTTAAGATCCATGAAAACCACGGTAACACATTTCTATTCATATGGCATTAGTCTTTTCACATATTCCTCTTCCTCTCTATCCTCCAAAACTTATCAACACCAACCAAAGGTATAGCAAAGTTACGAAAGTGCTCTCTCTCCTAGTCACTAGGATAGGCCATACAAGAATTTCAACAGTTATGTTGTTATTTTCCCCAGTTGCAGCTGTCCAACAAGGAACCAATATAATACAATTTGCTTTCTATTTTGGCGTATAAAAATGACTCTATTTGCTGTTATACGCTGAATTCAAAGTAAAACATAGAAATTATCATGCATGCGAGGAAGAGACAAGAAAACATACACTAGGTCTCAATATCACCACGAAAGCCAAGGTCAAAAATTTCCTACTAGTTTCATAATATTTTACATCATTATTCACAAGTTATTTTTATATTATAAAAAAATGTATTGTTATGTCATTCAATCTAGACCAAACAAGCATCCATCTAATAATTTTCAACTAAGCTTATGATTAAATAATGAAGAGCATTTGAACATGTAAATAGATAATTAAAACAGAAATTACTTGAGTGTTTGAAATCAAAGGTCACGTAGCCATACGAATATCCTGATGTTGTCCACAAATTATTTAAGACACAATAAGAGTATCCATTACGCAAAGTGAGATATCCTTAGGTGTTTAATGAGTTTCCTTTACATCTTTCTCATCTTCAATATCTTCAAATATCCTCTCAGAGGTCTTCCTTTGAGGCCTTGGACTTCTTGGTGTACATCTTCATTTGCTGGATAGAGCAGTAAGTCCAAGTGCAAATAAAGAACTTGTACTCATAAAAATCAGCATATTTTCAACAATTTATGAAAATGAGAAGGGAAAAGAGGAGGGACGGTGCAATTCTATACTTGATTGTAAATAGAAAGTTGCTCATTTCAAATGATCAAAAGGATCATATGCAATTTCAAAACTTGAAAGAAGAATAGAAGCAAGCACTTCAAAGTCCGCATCAATCTCATGTACTCTATTCTCTACCTCAATAGCCTCATAGCCAATCCCCCAAATGCTAATCATTATGTCACTATAACAATTTTATATCCAAATTGAATAGTAAATTTATAGGGAGCTCAGCAAAGAGCATCTTTTATCAGGTAGAGTTGAAGATATAATAAAGACACTTACGTCATCTTCAAGCATGCATCTAGAATTACATGAGTCAATAAATAAAATAAAATAGTTTATTAAAATGCTTACTCTAATGCATTGTTGACCTAATCCTTGACAACTTTTATATTGCTCAAAGGTTAAAGACTTGCTTCTATATATATCATAGTTTATCACAATTTTATTTATACTTCACATAAATATCTCCAAGCCTATCTCGTTGAGTTAATAATTGCTTCTACTCACTCTCTATATGAAGCTGCACATGGATTTCCATATAAAACTCTTCTTGGATAATGAAAGGTGGGAAGTTGCACATGGAATACCATATAGAATTCTTCTTGGATGGTGTAATGTGGCATCCTATTACCCAGAACATCCACTTTAAAGAATCATATAAAAGTTATTATTCAGCTATGGAAATAAATGGATACCTGTCATTAATGCTAAAAATTTCACAGTTGATTCCAATGATGGTTTGATAAATAGTTTGATGTCATTCCTCTTAAAAAATTTCTGAAGTTACACAAAGGTGAGAATATTGACATGAAGTGACCAATTCTCAAAGAATTAAGCAGGCGTGGATATGTTCCACCCTCAAAGAAAATGAAGAAGTAAAGAGCTCAATCTTTAAGTTCTTTTTGAAGCTCAAGATTTGAAATTATTTTTCAAATGCTTCCTCCAAAAACAATGTAAGCACCTTATCTTAATCAGGCTTCCTTCATTATTTGAATAATTAACTAAAAGTTCATACATTCTACTTTCCACCACCTTTAATAAATAAATACCATTTCATTTCCTAGGCATCCCTTGTAATATTTTTCAATTAATTTAAAGTCATATTCTCTAATGATTTTTTTTTTGGAAGCATTTAAGTCCATCAAGTTTACATGTGTAATCCAAAATAAATACGACCCCATGGAACCTTCATAAGCACAGAATGAAGATCAAAACAAGACTGCTTTTTATGGTGATGAATTTGACAATATATAAAACACGAGGGAACCTTCTCAACAATGGCATCTTAACAAAAGCCATCATCCTCGTTACAAATCCAATTTTCATACTTAGGATCACTTAATATCAATTTCAACTAGCACTAGAGCTATGAATGGTCTGAAAACTTTGGTTATGGCGACAACAACAAGCATCGGCTTGTCAAAATAAGGTAGCAGAGAGCTAAGAATTCATAGCCAATAAAATGAATAGACATATTAAGAAAAGTGATCCAAACATGGAGAATAGAATGCTCTTATTTAGGGTTAAATTTTGAAGTCCACTTCAATAATCACTCAGGAAACTCATGAGCATAATAAGAATGAAAATTAAACAACCTAATGTAATCCTCTTTGTGCTCAAATCTCAATATATGCTCGGGATCTATAAGTCTAATAATAACAAGAAGGCCAATTTCAACAAAGAACTTCTTAATACCATACAGCTTGAGTCAGCCAAAGGAAAATTTGCCAACCAACGCTAACTCAAAATGTTTAGCTAATGCACCGCTTTCTGTATTAGTAAAACCTATAGAAGGTTTTTCCTTCTAAGAAGATGCAAACTTGGACACTAATCAAACATGTCAGATCAATGGAACAAGAAAAAAGCATTCAAAAAGGATTTAGGAACACGAGAACCTGAGGAGGGTTCCTTGAAGAAGAACCAAGATCCAACAGATGCACCACCACATGCAGGAAGGCTTTGATGGATGAAGGATGCAAGGTAAGGCAATTCATCTCAAGAAGCTTAGCTAATGAAAGTTGGGGCAGAATAATCTCTAACACAACCAGCAAATCAATTAACGAAAAGATTGTAGGTGCGCTAAGGTCTAGGCATCGATTGAAATGCTAAAATAAGGAATCATCAACCCAATAGCACAAAAGAGCCATTGAAGATGCCAGATATACTAACAAAAGGGATAAAGCCAATATAATGAAAATTAATATTGAGCCTTAATTAAAGCCAACAAAGAACCAAAAGATGTAATGCACATGCAAATAAATAAACAAATGGAAAAAAAAAAAGTCTCATAGAATTTTACATGGAAAACTACATTCATTGATTCAGAAAAATAAATATACAAGTATATTCATCAAGCATAAATTACCCACATGTTCATCATGAACCAAGGCAGGTGTAAGCAGCTTAAAGGAGTTAAATAAGCAAAGCAACAACGGCACTAACGCAAAGCATATGAACGTTTCCAAGATGAGAGATCTTTCTGTCAAACCAGATAATTATACAGTAACAAATCATCCGACAGCTGGATATTAAACAGAAATTCATGTATAACACGTGACGCGTATTATGCACATAAGGAAACAATAAAACACAAATAGTTGTCTTCATGTAAGATTAATAGGCAAGCCAGTATGGAATTAACCTTGTAAAAAACATCGCAAATTCATAATCATCATTTAACCCCTGGCCTTAAGCTCAGCAAGGCGCCTGGAGAGATCATCCTCATCAACCTTCTCCTTCTCCTTGTTGGAGGAAATGGCATGTGCCGCAGCTTGGGGCAGACCAACAGATACCTCGAGGCCGTAATCATCGGCGACCTGCTGCATAAGACTGTTGACCTCGGTTTCAGGAGTAGAAAGGCTGGTAGATCCAGCCATGGCACCCTCCATGAACTCAGCCTGAACCTCCATGTTGACGAACTGGCGCTCGAACTGATCCATTGTCTCCGACATCTTTTGAAGATTTCCAGTGGCGAGGGCTGAATCAAGGGACTTGACAATTGAACCCATCGACTTTCCAATTACCTGCATCTTCGCCTGGGTATCGAGGCGCGCGACGACCGCGTCAAGGCGGGAGGCGAGTCGAAGGTAATTCATTTGCTCGTTGCGCTTGCGGATAGAGTTCTCAGCGTATATTCTAGCACCATCCATGTTTCCCTTTTCGATCGCCTTCTTGACCTTAAGCTTCTCAGCCTTTTCCTCCTTCTCACACTTGCGCGATTGCCGCTGAAGGCTCTTCGCCGTGAACTTCAGCTCCATGATCTGGTTCATCAGCTTCTCCGCGTTCCCCATAGCAAATCTTCGGCTTACGCGAGCAAGGAAAAATTCGAGGGAGAGACAGTAGAAGATGAAGCGAGTAGGGTTCCAGCACGAGATGGGGGTCTTCAAGGAAAAGCAGGGATGGAAATTTTCTTTCAATTAATATAATTAAGAGCAATAAACTATTACATTAAGGCCGGTTAGATGAGGCGTGACTCTTAAGGATCCTTTGTGCGGCTAAGATCAAAGGACCGTATGCCGTCCGTTAGTCGCTCCAACTGAACGTAAAAATTTTCGTCATTTACTTGCAGGTGAACAGTGCGATGTCAATATTAGCGTCGCACTGTTCACCCACGCCATTTTACTCTCTCAACCGGGAAAATGCGCGAAAGGGAGAAGATCGTTACCTTCCGGAAAACACCTAAAGTGGTATTTGATTGGAGCAACACCACGTCATTTTGGAGTTCTGCTTTATTTTGCCGTAAAATTTGAAGTTCTCCGTTGGAGATGCCCTAAGTTTTTTTTTTTTTTTTCATTTAAGATAGTTCTGAAAAAAATGGGGGTGGTATTAGTTAGTTGGCAGTTAATGTAAAAATTATTCATTAATTATGGTATTAGTATACAATTAGAGAAAATCTTTTTTGATTATTTGATCACCTACATCGGTATTGTCATAACTCAGATAGGAGAATAGATGTATTAGATATGATATATATTAAAATATATATATGTAGGTCTAAGAGACTTGATAAGAATGCATTATAAATTATATTTTTATTATATTTAAATAAAAATTTGACTCTTAATGAAATATGTAATAGATGATCAGTTTAATTGTAATTCCTGATAACACACTGATGTTTAGATTGTGACTTTTATATTACTTTATAAAGCAGTTATGGAAAAAATAACTAAAGCAACTTTATAGCACTTTTTTTTTTTAGTAACTAAAAAACAGTGGCAAAATAAAAATTGTCGTTGCTAAGAGCAAAGCAGTAATAAAACTATCTCAAGCGAAGCTTAAGTTAACTGACATATTTCCAGACTTCACTTTTGAGAAAGTCGTTGTCACATATAATAATTTTATTTTATTTTATTTTCTACAAATTCAAATATGATTCAATTAGTTTTAGGGTTTAGAAAGAAAAATCAAAAGCTAGATGGATGCACATGGAGTTGAATCAAAGCTTTATAATTACCATATGTCACAAAAAATTCATCATGATCGGACACAAATCTTGATGCAAATATGAGATTGAGGCTTCAAAAATTAAAATCAGGGCCATCTGGTCTCGAATTTCAGCAAGTTTATAGTTCAATTAAACATCTCAAGGATATAAATTCAATGACATCAAATTTGATCAAATCCGAACCCAAATGAGTCCAAATCAAATGTTCATATTCTATTTGAAAGCTTTAGATAATTAATTGGACTGCCAAATGATATTTGAATATGGAATGCTTATAGTTAAATCGAGCGGCTCGACAAGTCAAATCCAACAGGCCCAAGATTACTCAATTCTAACGTCTCTAGGGCATCTAAACACTTCATGATCCAAGAGATCACTATGAGCCGCCCGATAGAACACTCACAACATACCCTGGATCTTCTCTATATTTACTAGTCATGTCACGCCAAAAAATTTATAAATATCCCCACATTCTTCACATGAGAGAAAAAAGAAAATGATAAAATTTGGGAAGCTCTCTTGTCACCAACCACCGCCGAATCTTTTCCCAACCACTAACCGTCGCCAGACTTCAATCTAACATCGACCATCCCGGATCTCTTCCGAACCACCAACCATTGTCTCACTTCCGCCCGTTTGTCAACCATAGCTGAATATTTTTCCAACCATCGATTGTCGTCGGACTTCCGCCTGTTCGTGGGCTGCTACCTAATATCTTCTTGATAACTGATCATCGTCGAACTTCTACCTGTTTATTGGATATCACGGGATCTCCGACCATCCCCGAATCTCTGTTGAACATTCTCCTAATTGAAAAAAAAAATTAAAATTTTTTGTTGTAGAAAGCTATTTTGAAAGCATTAAAAAAAATAATCTCAAACAAAATCTGCTTTTTTTTTTTTAAAAAAAAAACTATTCCAAATGAAAACAAAATCTCATTTAAATCACTTCAGCTAGTCTATAAGAGTTTAGTCATAAAAATTTTGTAGGTTTATATTTTTACATAGCAAAAGCTTCTAAGAAATAATTCACCAGCATTTACCAAAATAATAATAATAATAATGCTCTTAACATAATCGTCGAGTGCTGTCAGATAAAGCTTTTATATTCCCTCATATGTAATATTTCTCATTAACTCATCCGAGAATTGGCCTAAATTAATGAAAATTTTAGCCTATTTATATTTACATGCATAATGATACTTTGTCATTTTGAACATAAATCTGAACACTCAATTAGACAATTTGTGTTAAGTGTGTTAATGATGTAAATTTTGTGCTAATTTGAGCTCATTGGATTTGTTTCAATTAGATAAATGCTTTAATTAGAACTGTTGCGTCCTGGAGTATTCGCGGCGGTAGAGAAGTATATAGTTTAACGTCTTAGCATTGTACGAAGATCCAGCACACACACAGAAAAAGAGAGGGTGTAGCATGCATAAGAGACACCAGAGTTTTTACGTGGAAAACCCCTGAAAAGGGGGAAAAACCACGAGGCCTGGCCCAGTTTGAATGAATCCACTAGTATTTGTAGTCGATTACAAATGAGGCCCTTCCTTGGGAGAAGGCCTTGGATTGATGTAGCAAATGTACATCATATAGATTGCATTACATGGTAGGAGTTACATATACATGTTTGTTTGGTCTGAAGGACCGTAGTCGGCAGGAGACTAGGGTCTGAAAGACTATTATCTGGTGATGTAGGTCGGACGGACCGTAGTAGGCGACGAAGGCCTGAAGGACCGTAGTCGGTAGGAGACTGTGGTCAGAAAGACCGTTGTATGTTGATGGAGGTCGAAAAGACCATAGTAGGCGACAGAGGTCAGAAGGACCGTAGTTGGCAGGAGAACGGGGTCAGAAAGATCGTTGTCTGTTGATAGAGGTCGGATGGACCATAGTAGGCGATAGAGGTCAGAAGGACCTTAGTCGATAGGAGACCGGGGTCAAAAAGACTGTTGTCTGTTGATAGAGGTCGGATGGAACATAGTAGGCGACGGAGGTCGGGAGGACCGTAGTCGACAGGAGATCGGGGTTTGAAGGACCGTTGTAGTGAGACAGTACTCTGGTAGAACTCTGGGCATCATGTAGTAGCCCAGCAGAAGTTCAGGCCTCAGATGGTGCTCCGGCGAAGCAACGGTGTCAGGCGGTAGTACGACGGAGGAGAGGGCCTCAAGGTGAAGGTGAGGGCCTTTGGCGAAGGTGAGGGCCTCAGGTGAGGGTGAGGGCCTCTGGCAAAGGTGAGGGCCTCAGGTGAAGGTGAGGGCCTCAGGCGGTGGTCCTGTGAAGCTCCGGCGGTGGTCCGGCGAAGCTCCGACAGTAGTCCGTCGAAGTTCCGGTGGTGGTCCGACGAAGTCCCGTCGGTGGTCGAGGAGGAGCTTTTCCTTCTCTTCCTCCTTCTCTTCTTGCTTGGATCCCCCTCTCAAGAGAAATGAGGGGTCTATTTATAGATTTTCTGGAGTGGCATAGCTCGTAAATAGGCGTGAGATCAGGGGGCGTGAGATCAGGGGCGAATTGGGAGTGGTCGAATGGACGGCCGATGATGAATCCTACGATCGTGCACCATTCTTTGGACATTTTAAGGCCTTAGTGATTTTGGAATTCGGTGATCTTAGGCTCGTTGGATTCGTCTCGTCAAGCCGTTCGATTCGAGTATAAGCTCGTTAAAATCGGACACCGTTTGGTAATTCAAACAGTGCTACGAAGCTTCCAACAGCGCTTCGGGTCATTGATTCGGGCTCATTTGGGCTCGGATTGAGTCGAATTTGGTGTCGTTGGATTCACATTTCAGAGATGCTCAATTTGACTATAAGCTCGCTGAAATCGGAGTTCAGGTGCTCCTGAATTTAATCTTTGAAGTTTCCAACTAGCTTTTTGCCTCGAGATTCGTGCCCGATCAAGATAAATTTTTGAGGACATATCAAGAACTATACTAAAAATAGGGTTCTAATGGCCCCAAAGTATATTCAAATAATTTCTAATTCAAACACATGCATCAAGATCCATGCTTTTTCTGGATTTACATATATATCAAAACATTCTTATGTATTTACGTATCTAACAGGTACATTTTTATATTTGTCATACATCATCTAAAAATATATTTTATTGAGCATGATTCTCATGACAATATTCGGATTGAAAATTTTCAAAATAATGTTCAAGTTTATTTGAATTCTAATATTAAAATATTTATAGTCAAACAACATGTCTCAATGAGAAGAATCCATTGATGCCAAAACTGATTCAATTTGACATTAATGAGCCCAAATTAAGTATTAGATATGCAGTTAAAAACTTTGAGATATTGATTTCAACATGTTTATAGTAAATAGCATATGTCTCTATGAGATAAATCCAATGAGTATTTGATCAATTAATTTTGACATCATTAAGGTACTAAAATATTCACAAAATATTAAGTATTGAAGGAGTATCACTCTGGGTTGTTCAATAGAATGTTTCGGATTTTTTGCTATATTTATGAAAATGAATCTATCAAAATTATAAACAAACCCCTGTCATTACATAATATCTAATAGGATTATTAATTATTCATAGTTCTATTTTATCTCATCCATAATTAACAACTCAAAGCCATCTAAATTTGTCTATACAAAAATGAACATACACATATATTGTTGCATCCTGAATATTTGCAGCGGTGGAGAAAAATAAAATTTTGTGTCCTAGCATTGTACGAAGATTCATCACATAATTAGATAAAAGAGAGGGATGTAGTATTCATAAAACACTAAAGTTTTTATATGAAAATCCTTAAAAAGAGGGGAAAACCATGGAGTATGGCCCAGTTGGAATGAATCATTAGTGTTTGCAGTCGATTACAAATGAGACCTTTCCTTGGGGGGAGGTCTTGGCTTGATGTAACAAATATATATGATATAGAGTATATTATATGGTGGGAGTTGGATGAATCAGTGTCGACTTGTTCGTTGGTAAGCAGGACCATAGTTGGCAAGCGATGTAAGTTGGAAGGACCGTAGGAGGGCGACGGTGGTCGAAAGGATCATAGTTGGGAGACGGTAGTCGAAAGGACTATAGCCGAGCGACGGTAGGTCAAAAAGACCGTAGTCGGGCAATGGTGGTTGGAAGGATCATAGTTGGGTCATGATGCTCGAAAAGATCGTAATCTGGTGATGGAGGTTAGAAGGATTGTAGTTGTGCGACGTAGGTCTTAAATACCATATTCGAATAACAATAGTCGAAAGGACCATAATTGGGTGACATGGGTCTGAATTACTACATTCGAATGATGGTTGGTGATCGGGCAGAAGTCCGACAATGGCTACTAGTCGAGCGTAAATCCGGTGTTATTTGATGGCTAGGTGGAAGTTCAACGACGATCAATGGATCGAAGGGCGGAGGCCGGACGACGGTCGATGGCCAGGCCTAAATCTGGCATTAGTTGGTGGCTGAGCGAAAGTCTGGCGACAACTGATGGTTGAGCTGAAGTCTGACTACTATCGGTGGCAGGCTTAAAGTCCAGCGAGGGTTAGTGGATGGGCGGTGGTCGATGAAGAGTCTGAGGACAAGAGAACTATAATTTTTCTTCCATTTTTCTCTTCTTTTATCCCCCTTTTTTCCACCCCCTAAATGAAGAATTAGGGGTTTATTTATAATTTTTTTAGAGTTACATGGCCAATAAAATAGAGAGAAGATCAAGGTTATGTTGGAGTGTTTTGAATAGACGATCGATATGGACTCCTTTAATTATGGGCGGTTTATCAAGAAATTGAGTACCTTAATAATGTCAAAATTCGTTGATCTTGGATTTGTCTTGTCGAGCCACTCAATTCGACTATAAACGTATCACATTTGAAAATCATTTGGTCATCCAAGTTTTGTTTTGAACCTTTAAAATGCACTTTAGATCTTTTATTTGGACCCATTCAGGCTCGGATTGGGTCAATTTGGTGTTGTTCGGTTCATCTTTTTGAGATGTTCAGTTTAACTATAAGTTTGCTGAAATCGTAGTTCAGATGGTCTCAAATTTAATTTTAGAAGTTTGCAATTCAAAATTGCCTCGAGGTTCATGCTTGATCAAGATAATTCTTTGATGATATATCAATTGCCCCCTATTCTCCCATAATATCCCAACAACCATTAATATACATATTATTGAAAGAATATCAATAAACAGAAACATACTTATAGTATAAACTTTGACATTATCAACTCTTTTCTAATTAGTGGAAGTCTTACCCTTTCTTGAAATGACATGCAAATAATGTATGATGGGTAAACACTTGCTTGATGGGCTATTTGAAACATACATAAGAATTCAATTTTCAGCATTTAAAATAAAATACACAAGAGGAAAAATATTATTTAAACATGAAGTTAGTACAATTTTAATTTAAGCAATATAGTATTTGTGCAATGTTTTATCATTGATATTATTATAATAATATATATAGTGTCAAGAGTAGTCACCTATCAACACTATGAATATGTCAAGAGCAATAATATAAAACTTTCTTGAACTTAATGTGGCAACAAAATAAGCTTTACTTGAACATGCACTTGATATCATAACAAAACAGATGATGAAATATAATATGTAACATATAAATCAAAATATGTTTCACATTTGCATAGCACATTTTACATATCACATTTCACACATCACCTTTCACATTTTTTTTACTAGGGGTGTCAAAAAGGGTTGATGGGACGGGTTCGGGTCTGATCCGAGATTGTTCTGACCCAAATCTAGGTAACCAGAATCTAACTCATTTAATAAATATGTCAAAAACATCAATCCGAACCCATTTTTGTTAGAAATTTTTCATAACTTATTAACTATAAAATATATGATATCTTAGTAAGAATAAAAAGATTACAACCACATATAAAAAGAAAAAAAAACAATAATTTTTGGGTAAAAAATGGGTTCACATGTTAACCCAAATCCGACCTGTTTTTTAAACCGGTCAAGCCGAACTCGAATTTTTTTAGATGGGTGGCGGGTCGGATTATTGAACTTGAATGTGGCAACAAAATAAACATCACTTGAACATGCACTTGATATCATAACAAAACATATGATGAAATATAATATGTAACATATAAATCAAAATATGTTTCACATTTGCATAGCACATTTTACATATCACATATCACACATCACCTTTCATATTTTTTTACTAGGGGTGTCAAAAAAGGGTTGATGGGTCGGGTTCGGGTCCAATCCGAGATTGATCTGACCCAAATCTAGGTAACCAGAATCTAACTCATTTAATAAATATGTCAAAAACATCAATCCGAACCCATTTTTGTTAAAAAATTTTCATAACTTATTAACTATAAAATATATGATATATTAGTAAAAATAATAAGATTACAACCACATATATATAAAAAAAACAAACAGTAATTTTTGGGTAAAAAATGGGTTCACATGTTAACCCAAATCCGACCTGTTTTTTAAACCGGTCAAGCCAAACTCGAATTTTTTTAGAAGGGTGGCGGGTCGGATTATTTATTGACACCTCTACATTTCACAATTCTTGATGGCTTCTTATATTTCCAATTTCACTTATACATCCATTTGATCATATCACATTTGTTTGAGCATATCAATGCAAATAGGGACAATTACATAAACACATATACCCTTTTGCCTCCACTTATATATACATGTGAAATATTTACCATTAACAATTAGCATTTTCATTATGTTCATCACACATAATTCAAGCACAAAGATAGCAGAACTCCCAACATGTATAAATAAAATAGAACATATTACAAAATAAATAAAATACACATAAGCATCAAGAATAAATCACTTACACATCTCAATATTAGAACATAAAGATACCATTCTTTCCCTTTTTATTCACATTTTCAGACAAAATAAGTGACCAGCATCATATTTTTCCTTAGCATACATGTCCATATATGTCAATATAAAGTCATCAGAACATTGACATTTATAAATAGTATTATAAAAACATCAATATTTTTATAATATGTGCATTCAATTTGTATAACTAGTAAAACCTACTACAAAAAAGAAGAAATGCTAGGAATTTAGCAGTAGCGAGTAGTCCACCTTTTTTCCCTTTTGCTTCTCAATTTAGACACAAAAACACGGGAGTATTTACGTTTTCAATATACCTTTATGAGTGACTAGTCGGTTTTTTAGAAGAAATTTGTGCACGCATTTTGACAGTTACAATTCACAAAACCATTTATAAAGAACATCCATAGCATTATTTTGAATTGTTTTATTATAAATTATTATAACATTTTTTAGAAATATCAGCATACTCATGGACATACTTAAAAATAGTCCATAAGAAAAATCTCGTAACAAAATATCATATTTTTATGTTAACGTGACCGGATATTCTTAGGAAAAAATTATAGTCTCTTGCAACTCAAATTTTATTTTCATACGTAGCTAAAATATTAAATACTTATATCTACAGTTATGAATATTTTAAAAAATTATAATTCATATATCACTATATTGTCTAAATCATATCAAAGCATACGCAATAAAATATATATTTTATTTTAAATAAATTAATATTAATGATATTTTTATGTGATTTATATATTTAAATGATATATAACTAAATATAAACATGAGGGAACCTTCTCAACAATGACATCTTGACAAAATCCATCATCCTCATCACAAATCCAATTTTCATACTTAGGTTCACATAAATGTCAATTTCAACTAGCACTAGAGCCATGAAAGGTCTAAAAACTTTGGTTATAGCAACAACAACAAGCATCAGCTTGCCAAAATAAGGTACCAGAGAGTTAAGAATTCATAGCTAATAAAATGAACAGGCATATAAAGGAAAGTGACCCAACATGGACAATAGGATGCTCTTATTTAGGGTTAAATTTCAAAGTTCGTTTCAATAATCACACAGGAAACTCGTGATCATAATAAGAATGAAGATTAAACAACCTAATTTAATCCTCTTTGTGCTCAACTCTCAAAAGATATGCTTAGGATCTACAAGTCTAATATTAACAAGAAGGCCAATTTCAACAAAGAACTTCTTAATACCATACAGCTTGAGTCAGCTAAAGGAAAGTTTGCCAACCAATGCTAACTCAAAATGTTTAGCTATGCACTGCTTTCTATATTAGTAAAACATATAAAAGGTTTTTCCTTCTATGAAGATGCAAACTTGGACCCTAATCAAACATGTCAGATCAATGGAACAAGAAAAAAGCTTCAAGTAGGATTTATAAACACAAGAACATAAGGAGGGTTCCTTAAAAAAAAAACATGATCCAACAGATGAACCACAAGCAGGAAGGCATTGATAGATGAAGGATGCAAGGTATGAACAAATGTCAAGTGATTCATCTCAAGAAGCTTAGTAAATGAAAGTTGGGACAGAATAATCTCCATCGCAACCAGCAAATCAATTAACGAGTGAAGGTTGTATGTACGCTAAGGTCTAGGCATCGATTGGAATGCTAAAATAAAGAATCATCAACCCCATAGCACAAAAGAGCCATTGAAGATGCCAGATATACTAACAAAAGGGATAAAGCCAATATAATGAAAATTAATATTGAGCCTTAATTAAAGCCAACAAAGAACCAAAAGATGTAATGCACATGCAAATAAATAAACAAATGGAAAAAAAAATAAAGAGTCTCATGGAATTTTACATGGAAAACTACATTCATTGATTCAGAAAAATAAAAATACAAGTATATTCATCAAGCATAAATTACCCACATGTTCCTCATGAACCAAGGCAGGTGTAAGCAGCTTAAAGGAGTTAAATAAGCAAAGCAACAACGGCACTAACGCAAAGCATATGAACGTTTCCAAGATGAGAGATCTTTCTGTCAAACCAGATAATTATACAGTAACAAATCATCCGACAGCTGGATATTAAACAGAAATTCATGTATAACACGTGACGCGTATTATGCACATAAGGAAACAATAAAACACAAATAGTTGTCTTCATGTAAGATTAATAGGCAAGCCAGTATGGAATTAACCTTGTAAGAAACATCGCAAATTCATAATCATCATTTAACCCCTGGCCTTAAGCTCAGCAAGGCGCCTGGAGAGATCATCCTCATCAACCTTCTCCTTCTCCTTGTTGGAGGAAATGGCATGTGCCGCAGCTTGGGGCAGACCAACAGATACCTCGAGGCCGTAATCATCGGCGACCTGCTGCATAAGACTGTTGACCTCGGTTTCAGGAGTAGAAAGGCTGGTAGATCCAGCCATGGCACCCTCCATGAACTCAGCCTGAACCTCCATGTTGACGAACTGGCGCTCGAACTGATCCATTGTCTCCGACATCTTTTGAAGATTTCCAGTGGCGAGGGCTGAATCAAGGGACTTGACAATTGAACCCATCGACTTTCCAATTACCTGCATCTTCGCCTGGGTATCGAGGCGCGCGACGACCGCGTCAAGGCGGGAGGCGAGTCGAAGGTAATTCATTTGCTCGTTGCGCTTGCGGATAGAGTTCTCGGCGTATATTCTAGCACCGTCCATGTTTCCCTTTTCGATCGCCTTCTTGACCTTAAGCTTCTCAGCCTTTTCCTCCTTCTCACACTTGCGCGATTGCCGCTGAAGGCTCTTCGCCGTGAACTTCAGCTCCATGATCTGGTTCATCAGCTTCTCCGCGTTCCCCATAGCAAATCTCCGGCTTACGCGAGCGAGGAAAAAATTCGAGGGAGAGAGAGTAGAAGATGAAGGGAGTAGGGTTCCACTGCTGGAAATTTTCTTTCAATTAATATATTTAAGAGCAATAAACTATTACATTAAGACCGGTTAGATGGAACAATTATTACGTCCTCCGTCCGGTGGGAGGCAAATTCCCGCCAAATAGAGTTGTACCGAGCAAACACCGAGCAATATCAAATAATAACGAGGAATAACATCATGTGAAGACCCAATACCGAGTTATTTCGAGCTATCTTGAGCAATACCGAGTTATACAAAAGTTGTACCGAGTTTTTCCTAGAAAAAACTCGGTACAACTCGGTATTTCTCGATATAGCTCGGTATAACTCGGTATTGGTCTTCAAAGAGCGGTATTCATCGTTATTATCAAATAATACCTAGTTGTACCGAGCAAATACCGAGTTTTTTGGCGGAAATTTGGCTCCGACCGGACGTTCCTCTACGTCCTTGCACCGGATGTAATAAAAGTTCGGTTAGATGAGGCGTGAATCTTAAGGATCCTTTGTGCGGTTTTTTTTTTTTTTTTTTTAATATAAGATAGTTCTGAAAAAAATGCGGGTTGTTAGTTAGTTGACAGTTAATGAAAAAATTATTAATTAATTATGGTATTAATATATGATTAGAAAAAATCTTTTTAGATTATTTGATCACCTACATCCGTATTGTCATAACTCAATTAGGAGAATAGATGTATTAGATATGATATATATTAAAAAATATATATGTAGGTCTAAGAGACTTGATAAGAATGCATTATAAATTATTTTTTTATTATATTTAAATAAAAATTTGATTTTTAATGAGATATGTAATAGATGATCAGTTTAATTTGTAATTCCCGATAATACACTAATGTTTATATTGTGATTTTTTTACTATTTTATAAAGCAGTTGTGGAAAAAATAACTAAAGCAACTTTATAGTACTTTTTTTTAGTTAAGCAAAATAATAATTGTGGTTGCTAAGAGCAAAGTAGTAATAAAACTATCTCAAGCGAAGCTTAAGTTAACTGACAAATTTCCAAACTTCACTTCTGAGAAAGTCGTTGTCACTTATAATTATTTTATTTTTTTCTACAAATTCAAATATGATTCAATTAGTTTTAGGGTTTAGAAAGAAAGACCAAAAGCTAGATTGATGGATAGGGAGTTGAATCAAAGCTTCATAATTACCATATGTCACAAAAAAGTCATCTTTATCAGACACAAATCTTGATGCAAATATGAGATTGAGGCTTCAAAAATTAAAATCAGGGTCATCTGGTCTCGAATTTCAGCAAGCTTATAGTCCAATTAAACATCTCAATGATTTAAATTCAATGACATCAAATTTGATCAAATCTGAGCCCAAATGAGTCCAAATCAAAGGTCCATATTCTATTTGAAAGTTTTAGATAATTAATTGGACTACCAAATGATATTCGAATATGGCATGCTTATAATTAAATCAAGCGGTTCGACGAGTCAAATCCAACGGGCCCAATATTACTCAATTCTAACGTCTCTAGGGCATCTAAACACTTTATAAACACTTTATGATCCAAGAGATCACTATGAGTCGCCCGATAGAACACTCACAATATGCCCTGGATCTTCTCTATATTTACTAGTCATGTCACGCCAAAAAAAAATTATAAATATCCCCACATTCTTCACATGAGAGGAAAAAAAATGATAAATTTTGGGAAGCTCACTTGTCACCGACCACCACCGAATCTTTTCCCAACCATTAACCGTTGCCGGACTTCAATCTAACATCGACCATCCCGGATCTCTTCTGAACCACCAACCATTGTCTCACTTTCGCCCGTTTGTCAACCATAACTGAATATTTTTCCAACCATCCATTGTCGTCAGACTTCCGCCTGTTTATGGGCTACTACGTAATATCTTCTTAATAACTGATCATCATTGAAATTCTACCTGTTTATCGGATATCACGGGATCTTCGACCATCACCGAATATCTGTTGAACATTCTCCTAATTGTTGACACCGAATTTCTGATATATGTTGTATCCATCTGAAGTTTAGCAAGATCTTCAATATATTATATTCACTTTGTCCTCAAGTTGAAGTAGGAATCGACTTTTGTAACCAATTCAAATAATAGTGAAATTTTTTAAACTAGGCAAGACTCAATGGTTTTTTCCTCTTTCAAGGGTTTCCACATAAAAATTATGATGTTTATCAATATTTTCATTTCTCTATTTGTGTGTTGAAGTTTGGTATATCTCTAAGAAGTAAAATATTTCAACTCTATCACCACGAATTTCTCAGCCCACAACAAAAAACTTATATTCTTATATGCATTTAAACTTATAAAATATTATTATTTTAGCATACATTTTGCTCGTTTATATGATTATCATTATGAACACATATTGATTGATTGCTTTGGCTTGTGTGTTTGAGCCCTTTTTTTATCTATGTTTTGCGCATTTCTATCAAATAAGGTTTCAATCGGGATAATGATTTTCTTACTATTTAAAAAAAAATTAAAATTTGTAAAAAAAAAATAATTAAAATTTGTTGTAGTAGAAAGCTATTTTGAAAGCATTAAAAAAATAATCTCAAACAAAGCCTGTTTTAAAAAATAATAAAAAAACTACTCCAAATGAAAACAAAATCTCATTTAAATCACTTCAGCTAGTCTATAAGAGTTTAGTCATAAAAAATTTGTAGGTTTATATTTGTACATAGCAAAAGCTTCTAAGAAATAATTCACCAGCATTTACAAAAAAAAAAAAAAATGCTCTTAACATAATCGTCGAGTGCTGTCAGATAAAGCTTTTATATTCTCTCATATGGAATATTTCTCATTAACTCATCCGAGAATCGGCTTAAATTAATGAATTTTTTAGCCTATTTATATTTTCATGCATAGTGATTCTTTGTCATTTTGAACATAAATTTGAACACTCAATTAGACAATTTGTGTTAATGATGTAAATTTTGGGCAAATTTGAGCTCATTGGATTTGTTTCAATTAGATAAATGCTTTAATTAGAACTATACTAAAAATAGGGTTCTAAAGGCCCCAAAGTCTATTCAAATAATTTCTAATTCAAACACATGCATCAAGATCCATGCTTTTTCTGAATTTACATATATATCAAAACATTCTTATGTATTTACGTATCTAACATGTACATTTTTATATTTGTCATACATCATCTAAAAATCTAGTTTATTGAGCGTGATTCTCAAGACAATATTCGGATTGGAATTTTTCAAAATAATGTTCAAGTTTATTTGAATTCTAATATTAAAATATTTATAGTCAAACAACATGTCTCAATGAGAAGAATCCATCGATGCCAAAACTGATTCAATTTGACATTAATGAGCCCAAATTAAGTATTAGATATGCAATTAAAAACTTTAAGAAACTGTTTTCAACATGTTTATAGTAAATAGCATATGTCTCTATGAGATAAATCCAATGAGTATTTGACCAATTAATTTTGACATCATTAAGGTACGAAAGTATTCACAAAATATCAAGTATTGAAGGAGTATCACTCTGGGTTGTTCAATAGAATGTTTCAGATTTTTTGCTATATTTATGAAAATGAATCTATCAAAATTATAAACAAACCCTTGTCATTACATAATATCTAATTGGATTAATTATTCATAATTCTATTTTATTTTCATCCATAATTAACAACACAAAGCCATCTAATTTTGTTTATACAACAACGAACATACACATATATTGTTGCATCCTGGAATATTTGATGCGGTGGAGAAAAATAAAATTTTGTGCCCTAGTATTGTACGAAGATTCATCACACAATTAGATAAAAGAGAGGGGTGTAGTATTCATAAAACACTAAAGTTTTTATATGAAAATCCTTAAAAAGAGGGAAAAACCATGGAGTATGGCCCAGTTGGAATGAATCATTAGTGTTTGCAGTCGATTACAAAGGAGACCTTTCCTTGGGGGGAGGTCTCGGCTTGATGTAACAAATATAAATGATATAGAGTATATTATATGGTGGGAGTTGGATGAATCAGTGTCGACTTGTTCGTTGGTAAGCAGGACCATAGTTGGCAAGCGATGTAAGTTGGAAGGACCGTAGGTGGGCGACGGTGGTCGAAAGGATCATAGTTGAGAGACGGTAGTCGAAAGGACTATAGCCGGGCGACGGTAGGTCAGAAAGATCGTAGTCGGGCAATGGTGGTTGGAAGGATCATAGTCGGGTGATGATGCTCGAAAAGATCGTAATCTGGTGATGGAGGTTAGAAGGATTGTAGTTGGGCAACGTAGGTCTTAAAGACCATATTCGGATAACAATAGTCGAAAGGACCGTAATTGGGTGACATGGGTCTGAATTACTAAATTTGAATGATGGTTGGTGGTCGGGCAGAAGTCCAGCAATGGCTACTAGTCGAGCGTAAATCCGGTGTTATTTGATGGCTAGGTGGAAGTTCAACGACGATCAATGGAAGGGCGAAGGCCTGACGACGGTCGATAGCCAGGCTTAAATCTGGCATTAGTTGGCGGCTAAGCGAAAGTCCGGCGACAGCTGATGGTCGAGCTGAAGTCCGACTACTATCGGTGGCAAGCTTAAAGTCCAACAAGGGTTAGTGGACGGGCGGTGGTCGATGAAGAGTCTGGCGACAAGAGAACTATAATTTTTCTTCCATTTCTCTCTTCTTTTATCCCCCTTTTTTCCACCCCCTCATAGTTTTTTTAGAGTTACATGACCAATAAAATAGAGAGAAGATCAAGGGTATGTTGGAGTGTTTTGAATAGACGGCCGATATGGACTCCTTTAATTATGGGCGGTTTATCAAGAAATTGAGTACCTTAATAATGTCAAAATTCGTTGATCTTGGATTTGTCTTGTCGAGCCACTCAATTCGACTATAAACATATCACATTTGAAAATCATTTGGTCATCCAAGTTTTGTTTTGAACCTTTAAAATGCACTTCAGATATTTGATTTGGACCCATTCAGGCTCGGATTGGGTCAATTTGGTGTTGTTCGGTTCATCTTTTTGAGATGTTCAGTTTAACTATAAGTTTGCTGAAATCGTAGTTCATATGGTCTCAAATTTAATTTTAAAAGTTTGCAATTCAAAATTGCCTCGAGATTCATGCTTGATCAAGATAATTCTTTGTTGATATATCAATTGCCCCCTATTCTCCCATAATATCCCAACAACCATTAATATACATATTATTGAAAGAATATCAATAAACAGAAACATACTTATAGTATGAACTTTGACATTATCAACTCTTTTCTAATTAGTGGAATTCTTACCCTTTCTTGAAATGACATGCAAATAATGTATGATGGGTAAACACTTGCTTGATGGGCTATTCGAAACATACAGAAGAATTCAAATTTCAGCATTTAAAATAAATTACACAAGAGCAAAAATATTATTTAAACATGAAGTTAGTACAATTTTAATTTAAGCAATATAGTATTTGTGCAATGTTTTATCATTGATATTCTTATAATAATATATATAGTGTCAAGAGTAGTCACCTATCAACACTATGAATATGTCAAGAGCAATAATATAAAACTTTCTTGAACTTAATGTGGCAACAAAATAAGCATTACTTGAACATGCACTAGATATCATAACAAAACAGATGATGAAATATAATATGTAACATATAAATCAAAATAAGTTTCACATTTGCATAGCACATTTTACATATCACATTTCACACATCACCTTTCACATTTTTTTACTAGGGGTGTCAAAAAGGGTTGATGGGACGGGTTCGAGTCTGATCCGAGATTGTTCTGACCCAAATCTAGGTAACCATAATCTAACTCATTTAATAAATATGCCAAAAACATCAATTTGAACCCATTTTTGTTCAAAAAATTTCATAACTTATTAACTATAAAATATATGATATTTTAGTAAAAATAATAAAATTACAACCACATATATAAAAAAAAAACAAAAAACAAACAAACAAACAGTAATTTTTGGGTAAAAAATGGCTTCACAGGTTAACCCAAATCCGTCCTATTTTTTAAATCGGTCAAGCCGAACTCGAATTTTTTGAGATGGGTGGCGGGTCAAATTATTTATTGACACTCCTACATTTCACATTTTTCGATGCCTACTTATACCTTCATTTGTATACAAGTTTCTTCAAATTTCATATTTCACAATGTTTTTATGACTTATTATACCTCAACTTCATCATATCACATTTATTTAAGTGTATTAATGTACATAGTGGCAATTACATAAATGAATAAGCTCTTATACCTGCACTTATATGCATGTCCCTTCACATGTTACATTTCATATTTCATATTTTCTATACCCTCCTTACACCTCAACTTCCACCTATACCTCCATTTATACATGTCCTTTCAAAGTTCACATTTCACAATTCTTGATGGCTTCTTATATCTAGGGGTGTCAATTTCGGGTCATGGGTCGGGTTCGGGTCGAAATCGAAACTGATCCAGCACTATTCAGGTCAACCCGAACCCGACCCGTTTTTGAAAATGGGTCAATTTTCCTGACCCGAACCCAACCTGCTTCGGGTCCGAGTCATCCCGACACGACCCTAATGACTCGTTTCCAACAAAAAAATTGCTAGTTTTCGGGTCAAAAACGGGTCTATCTCCTCTTTTTTGAGTAAAAAACGGGTCAATCTTGGGTTAAAATCGGGGTTTCGGGTCAAAATCGGGTTAGAGGGTTAACCCGAACCCGACTCGTTTCAGGTTGACCCTAACCCGAAATTTTCGGGTCTGATTTTCAGGTCGTGTCAAATATTGACACCCCTACTTATATCTCCAATTTCACTTATACATCCATTTGATCATATCACATTTGTTTGAGCATATCAATGCAAATAGGGACAATTACATAAACACATATACCCTTATACCTCCGCTTATATATACATGTGAAATATTTATCATTAACAATTAGCATTTTCATTATGTTCATCACACATAATTCAAGCACAAAGATAGCAGAACTTCCAACATGTATAAATAAAATAGAACATATTACAAAATAAATAAAATACACATAAGCATCAAGAATAAATCACTTACACATCTCAATATTAAAACATAAAGATACCATTCTTTCCCTTTTTAAGCACACTTTCAAACAAATAAGTGACAAACATCATATTTTTCCTTAGCATACATGTCCATATATGTCAATATAAAGTTATCAGAACATTGACATTTATAAATAGTATTATAAAAACATCAATATTTTTATAATATGTATATTCAATTTGTATAACTAGTAAAACATACTACAAAAAAGAAGAAATGCTAGGAATTTAGCAGTAGCGAGTTGTCCACCTTTTTTCCCTGTTGCTTCTCAATTTAAAGACAAAAATATGGGAGTATTTACACTTTCAATGTACCTTTTTGAGTGACTAGTTGGTTTTTTAGATGAAATTTGTGCACACATTTTGACAGTTACAATTCACAAAACCATTTATAAAGAACATCCATAGCATTATTTTGAAGTGTTTTATTATAAATTTCTATAACATTTTTTAGAAATATCAGCATACTCATGAAAATACTTAAAAATTGTCCGCAAGAAAAATCACCTAACAAAATATCATATTTTTTCTGTTAACGTAACCGGATATTCTTAGAAAAAAATTATAGTCTCTTGCAGCTCAAATTTTATTTTCATACGTAGCTAAAAATATTAAATACTTATATCTACAGTCATGAATATTTAAGAAAATTATAATTCATATATCACTATATTGTCTAAATCATATCAAATCATATGCAATAAAAAATATATATTTTTTTAAATAAATTAATATTAATGATATTTTTATGTGATTTATATATTTAAATGATATATAACTAAATATAAAAATTAGAAGTTATTTCTATAAGAGATTTTTACATACATATCACTTTATAACATGTGTATTACATATTTAACACCCAAAACTTAAATATTTCATATATACCACTCAAACATAAATTTAACCTCAGAAATGCCACTCCGTTTCTAAAATCCCTAACTGTGCTCCTTCGGCTCTTCCCAACAAACTCCTCTCGTTCTTTGCTTTTTGTACCGCCGGTTGGTAAGATCCGCTCCTCTCTTTGCACCCTAAACTCCTCTCGTTCTTAGCTTCTCATTTGGAGTATGTTCTTTAGCCATTCTCTTCCCACCAAAACAATTTTCCTCTCGTTCTTTGCTTTTTGTATCTTCAGATTTATGTTTTTTTAGATTTTAAGATTTCCAGATTTCTATATTCTGTGATCTCATTTGTCATTTTTCAAAGTAGCTAATCCATGTAAAAAGGCTAATCTCACTTGTCATTTTTCACACTTCATTTTCGAAACAAGTTTGTACATGCTGCTTCTTCCTCATCATTCTTATTTTGCAAAGGGTTTATTGGCAGCATAGGTTTGCTGGCATAAAATCTCACGTGAATAAAATAGCTAATCCGGTAAAGCAGAGTAATATGTACAGGCGGGAATAAAAAATATGAGAAAACTCACTTGGGTAAATACTGATGGAAGAGCAACTACGGTAGAAGAAATCGCATGGAGGAGCAGCTACAGTGGAAGAGAAGCTACGGTGGAAGAGCAAATACAGTTTCGCTGAAACGTGTTCTACCGCGGAAAACCAAGGCGGCGGGAAATTAAGATAAAATGGAGTGAGGTTACTGTTAACGGGGTGGTAATTTTGTTGTGAAAATAGAGGATAGGTGGTGGAAGTGTAATATTTAAGAATTAGATGTTAAATATTTAATATACATGTTATAAAGTGGTATGTAGGTAAAAATCCCTTTATATAAATGTAAAAGAATTTTATGGTGCATATACTGATATACATGTAAATCCCCTTTATATTAAATATTAGATAATTTATAATGAAGAGACTTGATTCATTTCATGATGAAAAAAAAAAAACTACTATTTTGAATTAATTAAATAATAATATTGAAAATTTAATTTTTAGAAGGATTGCTTCCTTATTTATAATTTAATATTTTTAAATGCTTAATGATAATTTTATGCATACAATAAACTTCGCGCTAGCTCAGTTCCGACGCTGGACCGGGAACCGCGCAAAATAAGGATAAGGTCAAAGCACTCGCGCACAGAGGCCGGCCGCCACCTTCTTCCTCCTATACATCAGCGTTTTCTTCTCCGCATTCGTTTTCATCTGTGCGGCAGCGGCCATGTCCGCAGTTCTATGCACTCCCTCGTGCTCTTCTCCTGCCTTTACGCTGTATTCCTCCTTGTCGGGAGCAGCGGCCCCCTTCTTCTCCTTGTATGACAATCCGCCCCACTCGAGACGACAGCTTCTCTGCCGGCGCCCTTTTGGTCGGGGGATAGGAGGGGTATTCCAAACAGATCATATTGTCGCTTCTTTATTGCTGTATTTTAATTTATGACTCATAACCGTGTTAATTGTAGGTAGAGATTCTATCTCAAAAGAGGTTTCCGGATGCGGGGAAGGATAGGAGATCTTACCTTCCACCTGATGGAGGTCGAGGGGAGGCAGGAAGATCGAGCTCAGCTGCTTTCAAGTCGTTCGAAATTCAAAAGAAGGACAGGGGGTTGGTTTTCGACCTCAAAGAGCAACAGGTAGATTCGGTTTCCCCTTTATTTACTGAAAATTTATTCGCATTACAACTGAAATCTTATATTCTCCTTTTATTAAAACCAGTGTTCTCTCGCAGCTTGTTAAGATCATTGTATTCATGGCAGCAGCACTTTAGTTTTTTTTTTTTTTTTGAGCAGTTAAAACCGTAGTTAATGTTGGATATTTTTTAAATATGGTATCGCTGGGTTTATGTTCTTCCAGATTAGTTGAGCTTTTTTTGGGGGTTGCACTACGTGATCACACATTCTTAATGTGGGCAACATTACGCTGCTATTTCGTGCGTTTATTTAATCATTTTTTCTCTGAAATATGTGAGATGGACTTGATTGTGGATTAGGATTGTCTACGTTTTCAGCACCATGGGCATAGTAACTGACCATCTTTTCAGATGAATATTCTTGGCAGACCATATTAAGCTTCATTTTGATTGCCATGCAAACAATATTGTAGTTTTACGAATGAAACTGAGTGTAATTTGAAAGAAGCTGTTGCTTTTGACACAGCTCTGGAGCTTCCATAGCACCAGTAATTAATGAAACTCCATAGTCATCATCATTACTTCTAACTCTAACTTTTTCATATCTTGAATCAGAAGAGCTTCAGAAGTAAATAGAAGGCTTAACACTCTAAAAGACTTCCCACTAAAAGTGTTTAATACTATATTCATCTTCCTAGGTTGATGTTGAATAGTTAAATCATAATCCTTAGCTCAAGCCATGTCCTTTGCCTCAAATTCAAATCCTTATGAGTAAATATGCACTTTAAACTCTGATGATTGGTGAGAATCTCACATCCGACTCTATAGAAGTATTGCCTCTAGATCTTCAGAGAAAATATAACAGTAGCAAGCTTAAAATCTTGTGTTAATAACTCCTCTCGTGTGGCTTTAACTACCTAGAAATATATGTTATAACCTATATGCGTTGCATTAGAATACATCCCAATCCTTTCAGTGAAATACTGAAATATCACTAAATACCTGAAATCTCTTTATGTCTGATGGGATAGTCAAAATTGGAGAAGATGTCAAACAGTTCTTTAATATTAAAAACTTGCCTCATAATCAGATGTCCAAATGAAGGTGACTGACTTCTTAGTTAACCTTGTTGGAGGTGCAAAAATCTAGAAAAATCTCTTCACATATTTCTTGTAATAGTTAGCCATACCTAAAAAACTGCATACTTCAAACATTTTAGTAGGCATCGAGCAATAAGTAACAACTTGAACCTTCTAGATATCTACAAAAATACATGCATTACTTACCACAGGCCTTATAAAGAAGAGACTCTGTAGTCAGAATTCATACTAGGAGAATTTTACATACAAATGATGTTGCCTCAGCATCCAGAATAATCCTTAGATGCACTACACGATCCTCTTCAAAAGCTGAGTAAATTAGAATATGATCTATAAACATGATCACTAAATGATCTATATATTATGTGAATATCCTGTTCATCAGATCCATAAAAATGAGGGTTCATTAGTCACCCCAAAAGACAGGACGAAGAACTTGTAATGCCCATATCAAGTACAAAATGCAATCTTTTTCACATTTTTCTCTCTCACCTTCACCTTATAATATCCAAATCTCAAATCAATATAGGAAATAAAGAAGCTCCCACAAGTTGATCAAATAAACCATTAATTCTTGGCAAATGATACTTATTTTTGATAGTGATCTTGTTTAATTCCTTATACTCAATACACATACATATAGTATCATCCTTTTCTTCATAAATAGAATATGTGCTCCCCAAGATTATGAAAGGGTTTATTGCTCAATATTTTGTGAGAACTGTATAATGGTTGTTTTTTTTTAATGAAATCTATAGTCATCATCATTAGTCTTATCCTAACTATTTGATGTTGGTATGATGGCTTCTCATGATTCAATATTTATCTCTGTTGAGCTTTGCATGTTAGGTGTTAAACCTATGCTATACAAATTCTTTTGCACAACTTTATCCATGTAGCTTTGGTCTACCCCTTCTTCGTGATCTTGCGGCGTTAATTTTACCTACCCATTTATGGGTGCTTTCTACTATGCATAGCTCATACAAAAGTTTGGTTTGATATGAGCTTCCTCAAAATTGTTTTCATGGGAGTTTTAGTTTTTTAAAACCAAAATAGAAGAGAATGTAAAAAAATTCATTTGCATGAAAAGAGGCAAAATTTACGTTAGTACCGATTTAATTAAGTGATTCTCAGACTACTTATGTAAATGCTTGAAACTATTTCTTTCTCCTATTTGTCTAGATTGGACGAGCATTGTTGCCATAGGGATGTGTTGAATGCTTCTTTTATTTATCATCATCATTATCATCCAAATATTGCCACTAACATGATGCCATATATGAATTAAGGCAGCAAAGGTTCAACGCAAGGATCTAATTATCTAACAATGTTTAATAAATTTTATTTTTCTATGTGCACATATGAATGAGCAAGAGAACTGTTTCTTACACTGTACTTGTCTACTATATTACTTCTCTTATATGAGTTTACGTGATCGTTGAGCATACATCCTTTTTTTGTGTTTTTTTAAGAGAGTGTATGCTGAGAATTTTTGTTATAACTAAATAATACTGGAAATATCTCAATCTAACGACAGTCCTGCCTGCTTCTTTGAGTAATTTCAGTATTCTTATGTTTGCTCGAGTTAACTGTAATTTTAGTTCAGTTTTGACATTACTAAAGAAATTAAGAAATTTCTAAAGATTCATACTAAGAATCATCATGGTTAATCAGGCCAATGACATAGGAGATCTTCAAGATTCCACTTTTCTTAATGCTGTTGTGAAGGTATGCTCCAAGCTTAAGTTTTAATCATTCAACTTAATGTTAACTATAACGCACTGGACAGATCATTAGATGATTTTGCCACTATGCAATGGTTAATCCAATTAATCTCTGTGCAGAAATTTAAGTTAGTTATTTAGTGCTATAGAATGTGGATTTTCAGTTTGTATGCTCTCATGTCTTCACAATTATGTCTCAATGTTTGATGAGGCTGATGCCCTTACCTTTGTAACAGCTGGCTCTTTTTCTAACAGCACTTTGTGTTTGACATTAATGCAATTTCTAAAGAATTTTCAAAATTCTGATTTTATTTGTTTAGGCTCTTTTCTTACAGCTGCCTGTCAAGCGGAAAAGGTTTGGCTGCTTGGTGTTAGAGTTGGCAATTTTGCCAAAAACTCAAAACTCACTCGATATTCACTCAAGTTTTAAGTTAATTCGAAATTTCTTCAATAAATTTTAAGTTGAGTTACAAGTTCGTAGCTCAACTCGAGCATTTTTTTAGAGTTAATTTTGAGGTAGATATCACCTATTTTTAAGAATAAAGGTGATGCACAAGATTCTTTGAATTATAGAGGAATTAAGTTGATGTGTAGAGAATTATGGAGCATAGGTTGCGGTATGATGCTAATGTTTCTCAAAATCAATTTGGATTTCTGCTGGGTAGGTCTACTATGAAAGTTATACATTTATTGAGAGGTTTGATGGAGAAGTATAAAGAGAATAAGGATGATCTACATATGTTATTTATTGATTTAGAGAAAACATATCATAAAGTAGGGGTGTCAATTCGGGTCGGCCGGTCGGCTGGTCGGGTTCGGGTCGAACTCGACTTGACCCGAGTGTAAATGTGTCAACCCGAACCCGACCCGTTTAGCTAAGTGGGTTAGGAAAGTAAACCCGAACCCGACCCGCACGGGTTCCCAGGTTGACCCGACATGACCCGCGAACCCATTTGATTCAAAAAACAGGGCGAGACGAAGAGTGTGAGGCGGTGCCAGAGACGCTGGCTACACGGAGGTCGGCGGTCGCTGGTTGGTGCGGACTTGAGTACTCGACGTCACGGTCTCAACTGACTCGTGTGAGCAGTGAGTTCGTGACGCGGTGACGGGATGTTGCACGCTGAACGCCAGTTGGACGCCGGACGCCAGTTGCATGGGATGTTGCATGCCGAACTGCCAGGCGCCAGCGCGAGACAGGGGCTGATCAGCTGAGGCGGTGTGATGCTAGTGCGAACAACGGACTAGGCATCGTAGCCTTGTAGGCGACTGCCGATTGCGACGAGCTGTTGATGCGGACATCTAACAGTAAGGGTGTCAATATTTGACCTGACCCGAAAACCCGACCCAAACTCGACCCAAAAATTTCGGGTTTGGGTTGACCCGAACCCGAACCGGGTCAGAGTTTTTGACCGTATCAAAAATCGGGTCGGGTTCGGGTTGACCCGAAAATGACCCGGGTCAACCCGGAATAACCCAACATGCAGAGGTTATCAACGACCGACTTATCCTGTGAAAACTCCATCGACCCCATTCTCGTCGGACTAGCTGCTTTTCTCAACACCTCTACATTTGCCGGCATCATTGCTCTGTGGAAACCTGATTGGCTTGCCATCTTACTAAACCTCTAGCATTGGAACTCGGAAGACTAGCAGCCATAAAAAGCTTATCATAGATGCAACAACGCTTATTTTTTATTTACTGCAAGAACAGGAAAAGGACATCTCGATCTCTCTGATACGGAAAGCATCAAGCATAAGCGCAAAGAATGGAGCTGAACTGTCGTCGTTGATATGGGAAAGAGGCAAGTTCTTAGTCTAAGACCCCATGAATGCTGCTGACAACTTCGCCGATGTTTACCTCAACGGTGAAGGGACCTTCAGAAGAGTCTAAAAGGCAGATATTTTGTTTGGATAAGTGGTCACGGTGAAGCGTCTCCACATGGGAGACGCCGGCGACATCCCAGATGTCAATCGGAAGAGCTTCCAGAATAACATCATGACTGCAGACCTCCACCATGACTGCAGACCTCTAATCCTCCACTGCGACATCACTGTGAACAACATCTTGCTGGACTCTAATTTCGAGCACTGAATCTCTGATTTTAGAACGGCGAAGTTGCTCGATTGAGTCGATTCTGGATCAACGAACTGGACGCGCTTTCTGCGACTGCTGAACAAGAAGCGGCCGGGTCGGGTTGACCCGAACCCAAATCGGGTCGGGTTCGGGTCCAAAAAACTGACTCGTTTGTAAAAACGGGTCAGGTTCGGGTTGACCCGAATAGTGCCAGGTCAGTTCTGGGTTCGACCCGAACCCGACCCGTGACCCGAAATTGACACCCCTAGCTTCAGCTGGCCAGGCAACGTGAGTACGTGACTGACGTCCGGTCCAATCCCTCGTTGAGACTTGAGACCCGAACCCTATTTCCCTCCCAGGCTCCCAATCCCACGCGGCCACGCGGGAAAAGTTAAAAATGAGCGGGTTGCGGGGTCAATCCCGGGTCAATTTCGGGTTACCGGGTTGACCCAGACCCGACCTATTTTTTAAACGGGTAGAATGTTGAGACCCGAACCTGACCCGTTTGTTAAACGGATTGACCCTAACCCGGATTTTTCGTGTCGGGTCAATAATTGACACCCATACATAAAGTTTCAAAAGAAGTGCTATGGAGAGTTTTAGAAACAAAGGGGGTTAATAATGCTTATATTCATTTTATTAAGGCTATGTATGTAGGAGCTGTTACTTGTGTTTAAACACAAGGTGATTTGACCAAGCTTTTTCCTATTTCTGTTGGATTACATCAAGGATCATCCAATCAGCCTTAAGCCCATATCTTTTTTGCTTTAGTCATGGATGTTCTCACTAGACATTTGCAAGAGGTTTTACCCTGGTGGCCTGGTGTATGCTTTTTGCTGATGATATTATTCTTGTTGATAAGGCTAGAGAGGGAGTTGAAGGTAAACTTGAACTATGGAGTCAACCTTAGAGTCTAAACTCTAAAGGCTTTCGTTTGAGTAGATCTAGAATTGAATATATGGAGTGTAATTTTAGTAATAATAGATCTAGTGGGGGATTATGATTTTGGGTGATCAAGTCATTAATAGGAGTACACATTTTCGATATTTTTGGTCTATTGTTCAGAGTGATGGTGAAATAGATGGGGATATTATTAGTAGAATTCAAGCTGGACGGTTAAATTAGAGGAATGCATCGGGCTTGTTGTGTGATAGAAAAATCCCCCTTAAATTTAAGGGAAAATTCTATAAGATGCGGGTTAGACCTGCAATGCTTTATGGTGCTTTAAGTTAGTTAAGTGCTGCAGAGATGAGGATGCTCAGGTGCATGAGTGGCTTTACTCTTAGAGACAATATACAAAGTGAGCATATACGTGAAAAGGTTGGAGTAGCTCCAGTGGAAGATAAGATTAGAGAGAGTCGCCTTAGATGGTTTGACTACATAAAACTGCCGCCTTCCGATGACCCGGTTGGGAAAGTAGATGTATTAGATTTGACTTATGTTAAGAAAGGTAGTGGTAGACCTAAAAAGACTTAAAAATATTAGAAATGATCTTTCTTTATTAGATTTAAATGAGAATTTAACTCTTAACAAGACACAATGGAGAAAAAGAATTCATGTAGCCCACCTCAAATTGTGTGATAAAGGCTTGATGTTGTTGTTGTATACATGCTATGAATTTTCTATGCATATTCATATTTTCAACAATGACTATGGTTTATTTCTATTCTCATTTGTATGGGTTGTAGGTTTGAACCTCTCCTAATGTTGCTGCACGTTTATTTAATTTTTTATTCAAACATTATTGATTTGAGTCAAGTTGAACTTATTTCGGGTTGATTCGGAATCAACTCTTTCCAAGTTGAGTCTAATTAAATCAAAATATATTTCGATTTTGAGTCGACTTGTACTATTCTTTCGAATATGACTCTATGCTTGCCTTAGTTGTGTGAAGTAGGAGAATTGATTGTAGTAAAATTAATCTTTGATCCTTTACTGTGTGCTCATAATGCATTGCAAGAGTGAAGAGGGGAACAAGAAGAGAAAAGAAAACAAGATCTGGAGCTAGAGGTGAAAAGAGGAGAACTGGGAGCAATCATGTTTTTCATAATCAATAATCAAATGATGTCCTAGTACAACTTATGAAACCAATCATGCTGATGATGGCTCTGAACTTAGTACTAGAACACAATGAGGAAACATAAACATGGCTAGCATGTCTAATATCATGACTTGGCCCGTATACTTGGAATAGCAATTTGGGAACAAATGGTTGGACGGTAATTAAACTGATTTCAACAAATGTATAAACAATCCAATAAAATATCTTTCAAAATGATAAAGAACCACTAATTTTTAAACACATACAAATTTAAGTATTCACCAAAGATTTCAAAATAATTGAATTGAAATCAAATACATAGAATTATTAAGGTATCTCACTCGCTCCTCTTCTCAGGTATAAAAATCTTATGTGTCAACCATTTAATTTATAGGAGTCTTATTTGAAACATTTCATTTTTAATGGGTTGAGTTTGCACAACGAACTCAGTGCCTAGTCACAATTTTATAGTATGGTAAAAAAAAAAAAAACAGCGAACAAAGTGCATGCGAGTCACACAAGTAATAATTGAACATTTTATTTACAAGAATTTAAATAGGTGTACTTGATAAAATAAAAGGCAACATCATTTAATAAAAGATGAAATTTTATAACCTATTTGTCATGCATATCTTTTAATTTAACATTCATCTTAGGAGCACTGTCTAAAATTTTCATACATTAAGACAATCATTATCAATTCCTTTTTCTTTTTTCAAGCCTTTTTCATTTTGCATGCACGAGTACATTGTATCTGTAGCCAGTACCATGAAGAGATGAACTCCTTTATTTGAGTGTACATATATTTCCATTCTTTATATTCTTTTTTTTTTATCATGTCTTATATTTACATTTATGTTTAAACATATGTGCTTCAATAAGATGCTACATAATTATTTTTATTACAATTTGATAGTAGTTATGTAAGTATAATAAAAAAGTCATTTATTATTTTTTTTATTTAAAATTTTCATTATTAACATTATGAATGTGTATACAGAAAGTCTTAATCAATGCATTAAATCATACAAAGAACTGCAATTACTTTAAGATAGAAATGTAAGAACCTACCTTAAGTTCCACTTCCTTCATTTCAATGCATATAATCAATAAAGTTGATGCAGGCCCCAAATTTTTTGCTAGCAAAAGAGACTCTTCCTAGATAATAGAAGATTACAAGAACTCACTAAAACTAGACAAATTAGACAATTTATGACAAAAACAAACTTTAGTATTATAAGAGACGCTTACAGGACGCTTACAACTTTGACTTACAAACAACACATAAACATAAAAAAACACCTAAAGTTGCTTTCTTTGTTTGAGAAGAAGGATACAAGTGGGGTGGATTCTTGCGGGTAGAAGAATAGATAAGAAGCCGAGAAGAAATGGAGACAAGCTCGCAAGCTTTCTCAAAGAAGAAAGAAAGGAGGGAAGTTGGACAAAGCTCGCAAGCTTTTCCAAACAACTAACCCGCAGGTTTTTTCTATTCCAAAAATCACATCATAACATTATTTTTAAGCCTAAAAAAATTTCCTATTTATAAAAGAAAAGGACAGCCAAACAACCACCTAAAACATTAATTAAAACCTATTAGATTTAGGGAAATGAAAGGCCAACAGTCATAACACATCAGCCCCCAAACGGTACAACAAAACAGATAAAAAAGCCACGGGAACCAATCAGAAAAGCCATGGGAACCAAGCAGACAGCCGCAAGAACCAAGTAGCCAGCCGCAAGAACCAAGCAGCCAGCCGCAAGAACCAAGCAGCCAGCCACGGAACCAAAGGGCCAAGCCACGGGAACCAAGCAGCCATCCACAGGAGCCAAGCAGCCAGCCACGGGAACCAAAGGGCCAAGCCACGGGAACCAAGCAGCCATCCACGGGAGCCAAGTAGCCAGCCACGGGAACCAAAGGGTCAAGATCCACCATAATGAGCTTCCAATAAACTTACATAAATGAGCTAAACTTTTTACTTCAATAAATGAACTAAAAAGCAGCTCATAATGAGCTACAATTCAGCTCAAAATATTAATGAGCTAGCAAGCCCAAGAGTAGTCGAAACCAAAATTTAGGATTTGATTTGACCCCCCTTGCTACATTAGACTCCCCTACTTGAAAAACTTATCTCCCGATGAGTTGTCTTTAGCTTTGTTCTGAGGCGGCGAAGAAGGCGCATCAAGTTCTTGAATCTTTGCCTCGAATTTCTTCAGGATTTCTTCTTGCTCTTTCTCGAATTGGTCTTGAAGAAATTTCTTCCTTTTCTCATATTTCTCATCACATAAGAACATTAGATATTGGATTTTATACAACTCGTTTTGTAGCGGATCTGTTGAATCTCCTTCAGTCGGAACCCCATCTGTCCATCGGAAGAGGGACTTCAAGATCTTCTGGCTTGCATTTTTCCACTGGATCACTATTTTTGTCTTTTTCCATTTTTTTCTAAAAACTCAAAAAGAAACTTAGACTCAAAGAAAGAAAGACTCAACCTAAAGAAACCTAGACTCTTATGACACACAACAACTGTTATGACTCACTAAGACTTACTTGACAAACCGGGATAAGAACTTGCTCTGATTCCAAATTTGATGCAAGCAAAAAAATTGGGAGGAAGTCTTTGTTTTTTATTTTTGTAGTTTTTTGTGTATTTTCTATTATCTAGAAAGAGTCTCTTTTGTTAGCAAAAATTTGGGGCCCTCTCTGATGTAGGTAGGGGGAAGGGTCAACACAAGTTGAGTTTTACTTTTGGTGAGTTTTAATATCCTCTACTAAATGTCAGCTCATTAATATTTAGTAGGGTGTTTTAAGCTCATAAATTGAAGATTATTTAGATTCATCCCCTCCTTGTGGCTCTTAGGTTTCTTCCCTTGTGTCTTTTCCCCTTCCCCTTTCTTCTTGTCTCTTAGAAAACCGTGGCCTGCTCTTTATTTATGGCTAATTTCAATGCAAAATATTAATGAGGAAGTTATTGATTTTAATGCTTTACCTTTGGGAATTCAGCCAGCCTTTGTTTTTTCCTAAATGGAATGCTTTTCCCGTAACTATGCTGCTATGAATTTCAGCCTGCTTGCTTGCTCCTTGGTGCCGTGAGTTACCTTTGATTCCCGTAACTATTCCTTCAGAATTAATGCTGGGCTGTTTTTCCGAAATAGCTTGGGCTGTTTTCCAAAATGGCTCTTGGAAATCTATGAAAAAATAATGCTTGGGATGTTGTGAACATTAACTAAGGTGGCTTTTGGCATTCTCCTACTTTGCCTATAAAAATGAGATGATGAAGTGAAGGAAAGAGAGTTTATGATGTGATTTTTGGGACAAAACTTGAGAGGTTTTTACTTTGGAAATCCTGCGGGCTCTTTCCAATCTTCTTACTCATCCGGAAATCCTGCGGGCTCTTTCCAACCTTCGTCTCGGCTCCTAATCTCTTTCTTCTATCCGCAAGTTTACACCCCACCTGTATCCTTCTTCTAATGGATGAAAGCAACTTTAGGAGTCTTATTTGAGTCATTTGTAAGTCGTCTATGTTTGTAAGTGTCTTGTAAGTCCTTTCATAATATTAAAATTGTGTTTTGTTTTGTGCAAATGTCGTCGCCTTATCTTATGTTAAATTTTAGTCTCTTTTAAGTTATAGGAAGAGCTTGTTTTTGTGCTAAAAAATTTGGGTCCCTCCCCAAATTTTTGATTGCATCACTCTCCCAAATTTTTGCTTGCTTGCATCAAATTTGGTATTAGAGCAAGTTCTTATCCCGGTTTATCGAGTAAAGTTTTGGTAAGTCATAACAGTTGTTGTGTGAGTCTTGTTTTGTTGAGTCTTTTTAGAAAAAATGGAAAAATACAAAAACAGTGATCCAATGGAAGAATGCAAGCCGGAAGATTTTGAAGTCCCTCTTCTGATGGACAGATGGGTTCCGACTGAAGGAGATTCAACAGATCTGCTACAAAACGAGTTGTATAAAATCCAATATCTAATGTTCTTATGTGATGAGAAATACGAGAAAAAGAAGAAATTTCTTCAAGACCAATTCAAGAAAGAGCAAGAAGAAATCCTGAAGAAATTCGAAACAAAGATTCAAGAACTTGATGCACCTTCTTCGCCTCCTCGGAAGAAAGCTAAAGACAACTCATCGGGAGATGAGTTTTTCAAGTAGGGGAGTCTGATATAGGCAGGGGGGGTCAAATCAAATCCTAAATTTTGGTTTTGACTACTCTTGGACTTGCTAGCTCATTAATACTTTGAGCTGAAATTTTGCTCATTATGAGCTGTTTTTTAGTTCATTTATTGAAGTAAAAATTTTAGCTCATTTATGTAAGTTTAGTGGAAACTTATTATGGTAGATATTGGCCCTTTGGTTCCCGTGGCTGGCTGCTTGGCTCCCGTGGATGGCTGCTTGGTTCCCGTGGCTTGGCCCTTTGGTTTCAGTGGCTGGTTGCTTTGTTCCCATGGATGGCTGCTTGGTTCCCGTGGCTTGGCCTTTTGGTTCTCGTGGCTGGCTGCTTGGTTCCCGTGGATGGCTGCTTGGTTCCCGTGGCTTGGCCCTTTGGTTCCCATGGCTGGCTTCTTGGTTCCCGTGGTTGGCTGCTTGGTTCCCGTGGCTTTTCTGCTTGATTCCCGTGGCTTTTCTTCTCTATTTTGCTGTGCCGTACAATGTTTAAAATTGCGTATTCGGGTATTGAGGCGTTATTCATTCGTGAGGCGAGGCGTAAGCCTCAAGGCGTAAGCCTCAAAATCAAAAGATTGCGTAAACATAAAATGATAAATTTTTTATATACTAATGAGTGAATAATATAAAACATAAAAAAACATAAGATATGAATTGAAATCAAAATATCTCAATAATAAGACAATATGAAATATAGTTCAACTCAAAATTATATCTTTCCCAAATCCCAATATTTTTTTCATTAACATATAATTCCAATTTCAAAAAAAAAAAAAAGCAATGACATATCACATAAGAACTCATAAGTCATCAGCACTGTAATCACTAAGGGGTTCTTCATTTGAATCATCATTATGGTGAACTGCTCTCTCTCCTTCCTCTTCTCCTATAGAGTCCAATGTCGGACATTTACTTCAAGATTTATGTAAGTTTTAATATATAATTATATATAGCGTCAGGCGTAAGCCTCATGCCAGTGAGGCGAGGCGGGCTTCAAGGCGGGCCTCAACTAAGTTGAGGCGTAAGCCTCATAAAAAAACTCGAGGCGTAAGCATCGAGGCATTTTTTACTGGAATTGCGCAAAGGCGGGCCTCATATTGCGCAATTTTAAACCATGGTGCCGTATGGGGGCTGCTGTTTTGTGGCTGTTTGGGGGGAATTCCATGGGATTTTCTCTGTTTTATGTGCAGCAGATTTGCTGTCTTTTGGCCTTCCGTTTGCTGTCTTTTGGCCTTCTATTTAGTGTCTTTTAGTCTTCCATATTCCCTAATTTAGGTGGCTGTTTGGCTGCCCTCTTCCTCCTATAAATACAAGGTATTTTGTATGAATAAAAGGATGTTTATGTGCTGATTTTTGGAAAGAAACCTGAGGGTTTTTCTTGGATAGCTTGCGAGCTATGCCATTTCTTTCTCTTCTTGTCTAGGAAAGCTTGTGAGCTTCTCCTCCATTTCTTCTCAGCTTCTAATCTATTTCTTCTATCCGCAAGTTCCCTTCCACTTGTATCTTTCTTCTCAAGCAAATGAAATGCAATTTTAGGTGTTTTATGATTGTCAAGTTTTGTGTGTCGTTTGTAAGTCATGAGTTGTAAGAGTCTTCTCTAATATTATAAAAAGAGTCTTTGTTTCTTATTTTTGTAGTTTTTTGTGTATTTTCTATTATCTAGAAAGAGTCTCTTTTGTTAGCAAAAATTTGGGGCCCTCTCCCAAATTTTTGCTTGTATTAAATTTGGTATCTGAGCAAGTTCTTATCCCGGTTTGTCGAGTAAAGTCTTGGTAAGTCATAGCAGTTGTTGTGTGAGTCTTGTTTTGTTGAGTCTTTTTAGAAAAAATGGAAAAATACAAAAACCGTGATCAAGTGGAAGAATGCAAGCCGGAAGATTTTGAAGTCCCTCTTCTGATGGACATATGGGTTCCGACTTAAGGAGATTCAACAGATCCGCTACAAAACGAGTTGTATAAAATCCAATATCTAATGTTCTTATGTGATGAGAAATACGAGAAAAGGAAGAAATTTCTTCAAGACCAATTCGAGAAAGAGCAAGAAGACATCCTGAAGAAATTCGAAACAAAGATTCAAGAACTTGATGCGCCTTCTTCGCCTCCTCGGAAGAAAGCTAAAGACAACTCATCGGGAGATGAGTTTTTCAAGTAGGGGAGTCTGATATAGGCAAGGGGGGGTCAAATCAAATCCTAAATTTTGGTTTTAACTACTCTTGGGCTTGCTAGCTCATTAATACTTTGAGCTGAAATTTAGCTCATTATGAGCTATTTTTTAGTTCATTTATTGAAGTAAAAAGTTTAGCTCATTTATGTAAGTTTAGTGGAAGCTTATTATGGTGGATATTGGCCCTTTGGTTCCCGTGGCTGGCTGCTTGGCTCCTGTGGCTGGCTGCTTGGTTCCCGTGGCTTGGCCCTTTGGTTCCCGTGGCTGGCTGCTTTGTTCCCGTGGATGGTTGCTTGGTTCCCGTGGCTTGGCCCTTTGGTTCCCATGGTTGGCTGGTTGGTTCCCGTGGTTGGCTGGTTGGTTCCCGTGGCTTTTCTGCTTGGTTCCCGTGGCTTTTCTTCTCTGTTTTGCTGTGCCGTATGGGGGCTGCTGTTTGGTGGCTTTTTGGGGGGAATTCCATGGGATTTTCTCTGTTTTCTGTGCAGTTTTCTTGCAGCAGATTTGCTGTCTTTTGGCTTTCCGTTTGCTGTCTTTTGGCCTTCTATTTGGTGTCTATTAGTCTTCCATATTCCCTAATTTAGGTGGCTGTTTGGCTGCCCTCTTCCTCCTATAAATACAAGGTATTTTGTATGAATAAAAGGATGTTTATGTGCTGATTTTTGGAAAAAAACCTGAGGATTTTTCTTGGATAGCTTGCGAGCTAGGCCATTTTTTTCTCTTCTTGTCTAGGAAAGCTTGCGAGCTTCTCCTCCATTTCTTCTCGGCTACTAATCTATTCTTCTATCCGCAAGTTCCCTTCCACTTGTATCTTTCTTCTCTAGCAAAGGAAATGCAATTTTAGGTGTTTTATGGTTGTCAAGTTTTGTGTGTCGTTTGTAAGTCATGAATTGTAAGAGTCTTCTCTAATATTATAAAATAGTCATTGTTTCTTGTTTTTGTAGTTTTTTTTGTGTATTTTCTATTATCTAGAAAGAGTTTCTTTTGTTAGCAAAAATTTGGGGCCCTCTCTCAAATTTTTGCTTGCATCACTGCTGTCTACAACTAATACCTTGCTATTAGACCTGTCAATATTTGACCTGACCCGAAAACTCGACCCGAACCCGACCCTGAATTTTCGGGTTTGGGTTGACCCGAACCCGAAGCGGGTCGGGTTTGGGTCCGGAAAACTGACCCCTTTGCAGAAACGGGTCGGGTTTGGGTTGACCCGACGGGTTGCCGTAAACCCGAAAACCCGTTTATTTTAAAAAAATTCAAATTTCCCTGCCCCGCTCACTGCCCCCGCGCTGCCCGCCCGCTGCCCGCCAGCCCCGCTGGCTGCCCCCGCGCTGCCCGCCAGGCGCCAGCCCCGCTCGCTGCGACGCTGCCCCTGCACTGCCCGCTCGGTGCTCGCTGCCCCCGCGCTGCCCGCCAGCCCCCGCGGCCCCGCCTAAGGCCGAATTGGCCAAGCCAGTTCCGTCCGCCGCTTCCGCGCAGGCGCGTCACGCGCAGCGTCCCGAGAGTCCGTAAGTCCGAGACGGCGAGACTCCCGAGTAGTCCCGACTCCCGATTCCTGAAGCAGGCCAGTTCTGCGTTCCGTCCCGAGGCGGCGAGGCTAGGCGGCGGGCGGCCCAGGCCAGTTCGGCGTCGCCGGCATCCGCAGATCCGCGTCGGCGTCCAAAGGCAATGTCGCGTCCGCGGGTCGGGTCGACCCGAAGCGGGTCGGGTTCAGGTCCAGAAAATTGACCCGTTTGCAAAACCGGGTTGGGTCAACCCGAACCCGAATAATACCGGGTCAGTTTCGGGTTTGGGTCAACCCGACCCGTAACCCGAAATTGACAGGTCTACTTGCTATTGACAAATTTTCCTTTTTGTGTAAAACGTATGTCTCCTTGTTGCTTTTTATTTTTCATTATGTGGACTGTGGTTTGTGGTTGCCCTATTGTAGCTGGGTTTTGGTTGTCCAATTCCTTCTATTTCGGATGTTCTACTATGGTTTAAATTCAGCCTAGATTTGAGACTATCTGTTTCCTAATACAATATGGCTTGGCATTGATATTTACTAGCTGTTTTATTTAGCTTCTTTGGGATTTTGAGAAATTGCCAGTGGTTTAGTTTTGAATATAAATAGGAGGCTTTTATGCATTTAAAAACCAATCTTAATAACATTTTAAATTCTTCTTGATTTTATGTGTGTGCTGTTGAACTTGAATTCATCGGGTATTGTGCAAGTCTTGACAACAATTTTGTGGAAGCTTCTATTTGGGACGGTGAGAGACTTGAATCATCTATTTAGTGAGTTCTATTATTGTTCATTTTCGTGCATGTACTTTGCAATTGATTCTGTGATTTTGATTGAGATTTGAGCAAATCTGTTCTTATATGATTTTATTTTTTTGTTGTGTGTATCCTATTATTAATTGGTTTTATTTCGTTGTTAGATTTCTTGTTAAATTTCAAAATTTTGATGAAATATTTAAATTACTGTTTGTCATGAGTTTTATTTGTTTTCTGATTTGTATCAAAAGAAACTAAACTTTGCTTAAACTAATAGGTGGCGAATTGCGAAAATTGATCTTGTGCATGTTCATATCATCTCATTCTATATTTGCATTAGGAACCCAAATATTTCCTATATCAGATGGTTATTTGTTTGAGGAAAATGGAGAGAAAGACAGCACGGTTTAGGGTTTTTATGTGTAGTCAATGACTTCAAGAAAGGGAGGAAGAGAGGGAGTTAGAGGACTAAGGTTTAGGATCAAATAAATAAATTTGATTTAGACATGTATAATAAAGAATAAAAGATGCACTAATAAGACTGGTTGTTGAACTTATTCTAAGTTCGTAGGAAGGAGCATATGGAGACCAAAGTCGACCTGGTTAGAAGTTGTCAAAATAGAGTTTCATGAATGAAGTTAGCACCACGGCACCCAATAAAAATGAATAGGGAGGGATTAATAAAGCTGACCCAAATAATTGGGATATGGCTAATGATCATGATATTTTAAATGCAAAGAAGCTAGTGGTCGGGAGCTATATATCCTGTTCCTTTGTTCTTTAGATACACTTATCATTTTAAAGGTAGCATACGCAAATTGCTATAAGTTTGAACCTTTTTCCATTCATTTTATGCTCTACGTCCTACAAAATTGGTATGATTTGTAAGTCTTTCATTTCTAAGATATATCTTGGGTTCCATAGTTTTGTAACTTTGAACTTGCTAGTATGAGTGGATATATACTTTCAGCTTAAGCTGGAATGACCTTCCTACTTTTGATACTAAATTGATGCGCTTTCTTCAGGTTTATTGTACTCATACTGCGCCTGATTATTCACTTCCTTGGCAAAAGCAAAGGCAATATACCAGCACAGGAAGGTTTGTTTTAATTGCCATTACTGGTGTTTTTTTGGTCATTTTCCATTTTAACATGTTTTTAATTATAGCTTTCGTTCCTTTGAACGGCAAGATCAGCTTATCCCTCTCCGTCACACCTAGTTTAACAAATATTATGAAAGGTCTTAACTTGAACTTGCAATGCGAAAACCACAAGTGAATCCTAGCTGTAAAAGCATTTTACTATAAGTCAAGAATACTATATATTTAATGGTGTAAAATGAAAAACCTAAATCAAAATTATTTGCTACATAATATTCTGTGCTAAATAATAATTAATCATCACTATCATTAGTCTTATCCCAACTATTTGTGGTTGGCATTATGAATCCTTTTTTTATTCATTCCTATTGAGTGCTTTATAAAGTATTAAACCTATTCCTTTCAAATATTTGTATAGCCTTATGTATAGCGTTTTCCCTCATATTTTGCTCACACTAGTTTTATCAACTCATCTAACGAGTGCATTTTCTGATTTTCACTGTACATGTCCAAACTACGTTAAGTCTATTTTCAATCACCCTATCTTCAATATATATCATTTTAACCTTTTATCTAACATAATCATTCCTTAATTTTTCATTTTTCAATCTGTCATTCATTCATTCATCTTAACATTCTCATTTTGGTTCACTTAACTTTGATATTAATGAATTTTTTGCAAGTCAACATTTTGATCCATGTAACATCACCAAACTAATTATAGTTTTATAAAAATTATCTTTAAGCCTTCGTGACATTTTTTTATGGTACATAACCCATGCTGTACATCTCCATTTTAGCTATCCAGCCTTAGCTTTAGAAGTTATATTATCATCTATATCTTCATTCTTCTATGTATTAGATCAATATATTTAAACCTGTTATGCCTAGGTATTATGCTATGTTCTAATAATGTTGAATTATAATTATTAATATCATACTTATTAAAATTACATATCACATTCTAAAATTGATTGATAATTTTGAACATCGTACCCGCCATAATAAAGCAAAATAATAATAAAAATTCTAATTTCCAAGTACAAAAGTAAGGACAAATATATAAGTTTATAGATCTACTATTGTTGATATTGCTCTTAAGTTGGTGATTTACTTGCTTGGGAAGATAGAATTATAGCAATATGAAAGACTTGGGTCTCCTTTCATGATGGTTTGTTGCCTTACTGTACCGTGCTATGCTATGAACCAACGTTTTAAAAGGCGAAATCGAGAATCGAGACGTTTTGGCTAAGCGAGGCGAGGCGTAAGCCTCGAGGCGGATTGAGGCGTAAGCCTAAAAAATGATAAAAATATAGTAATTAACAGTGCCGAGCATTTACCGCTCGATACCGAGCATGTACCGCTCGGTACTGAGTGGTACTGGCTAGGAACTAAGCGGTACTGGCTCGGTACCGAGCATTTACTGAGCAATATCGAGCATGTACCTAGTGGTACTGGCTTGGTACCGAGCGTGTACCTAGTGGTGCCGAGCATGTACCGCTCAATATCGAGCAGTACTGGCTCGGTACCGAACATGTACTGAGCGGTACAAGCTACTCAATAATTATTATTAATACTATTAATTATATATTTAATAATATATATTTTAATTTATATTAACTAGGCTAATTATATTAATATTTAATTAATAATTATATTACTAATTAGTCAATTAATTTATGCATTAATTATACTATTAAGTATTTAATTAATTTGCTTAATTATTAATATTTAAATTATATTAATTAAGTTAATCAATAATAACTTAGCTGCGTCTAGGGTTTGCATTTCATCTTCTCTTTTCGTCCTTGTTGTTAGGCTTCGTTGCTTCATAGGAGGTGTAGAGATTACACGCGTCGCTTCTTTGGCTCCTTTGTGGCTGTTCGACTGCGCTCCTTCGATGACTTTCCCTTCCTTTCAGATCATAAGTTACGACATTTTGATAAGAAGAAACAACGAGAGCTCGTTGGCTCGCTGGCTTTGAAGGTAACTTTCTCCCTTTCGAGGCGCTGCCTCGATGCGTCTCGGCGCCTCACGTATTGAGGCGTACGCCTCCGTGGAAAAAGGCGTAAGCCTCGCCTGGACGTTCGAGGCTTAAGCCTCAATTCGCCCGACCTCCGCCTCGATTCGAGGCACGCCTCGAGGCGTCCACCTCGAACGCCTTTTTAATCGATGCTATGAACTTATTACTATTATCACAAAAATTGATAATTGTTTTGAAAGTGTGTTCCAAATGGTCATAAAATTATGGATGTATAATATAATACTTTCCATATCACTTTTCCATTCCAAATAAAAGTAGAGATGTGTCTATTTTTTGGAAACATACAAGAACAACATCTAGCCTTTATCCCACTATGTGTGGTCGGCTCCATGAATCATTTTTCTCCATTGTCTTGTTAAGAGTCAAATTCAAAATAAAACAATAAAATAAATTTCACTCATCAACCTTAATTTCTAAAATAAACTTGGTAACCCCTACATAAGGTCAATAAAGTGCATGCCCTCTTCTATTGCGTTTCTAACATTGCTTGGTGATTTATTACTTATAAATTACCTTCAATGCCTTGAATACTCTTGATACATTTTTAGGCTCAAAGTTTTTTTTTTCTTAAAATTTTAAATGGATTAAAACTCTATTACATTTTTTGGCCACTTGGGAAATTTCTATGAAATTATAAAAATAAATATTTGTCCAACTTGAAGAGTAGATTAAGCTACTAAAGGTCATGTGCCAGATATGGGACATTAGTGTAAGCTATATGCCTTGAGGTATAAGTAAAAGCCAATTATCGAATGCTTATTAATGCATAATCATCAAGAAGCCCGAGATGTGCTTGCATGTAGAATAGGCTAGTATGATAAGCATCATCTGCGTAAAAATTCTCATTTGTGTATCTAGCCATCTTGCCTATTTGACATGATTGTAAGACCCATTTTCCTTACTATTAGTTAACATCTTGCATTGCAAAGATACTTGGAATAGATTTAAAACTTGAGTAGGTGGGGAGTTTAATGACATTCTCATCTAATGGATGTATTTCCAGTTGTCCAACTTATATAAATCCCTTTGTTGGCATCTTGCCAACATGCACACAAGTTATTTCTTGCATCTCTTCGATTTAATTATATTTAAATAAGTCCTTTCGCCTATGTTGTGATAGAAGACCTGACCCTGGCAACTCCCTTTATTATTTGGAGTCATAAGCCCTACTTTTGCGTTGTTCATTGAGACAAATACTCCTTTCAGATATAAATGAAGCCCTTCATTTAAATTAAAAAAAAAAAACTCCTTTCAGATATTGTGTGCCCAATATTGATAATTTTCCTCTAGTTGATAAAATGCGTATCTTGTCCTTTGGGTTAATTCCTTTAGTACTCTTTGCGACTAAAAAAGAGTTGCACCCCACCCCTCTTGCTGGTAATCATTTTGATGCCTATAAGAGCCATATATTTGTTGCTGTACTTCAGGATGTTGCGATCACTTTCTCCTATATCTATGGGTAGTGAGATCTCGGTTCATTGTCAGGCATCTTCTCACGCTAGGTCCAATTGACAAAGTGTCACTCGGACTCCTTATGAGAATACATCTAAACCTCACAGGTACCTTTTACTTGGCTGACCTCTTTGGGCCTAAATCTCCTCCTGTTAGTTTGCTATCTAACCTCATTTTGTTGAATTAAGAACAACATATATAATTCTTTTATTGAGAGTGTTTTCAAGTATTATATCTAAAATTCAATAAATTTTGGTTCTGAATTAGAATTTGTTGATCGTCATTATTAAAATCTCTCTCTCTCTCATATATATATATATAGTGAAGGAATAACCTATTAAAATGCTATGAAGCCATTCCAAAGTCGATTATGAACTTGCTCCTGCATATATATGTCTTGGTGGTAACTTGCCTGGTTTTTTTCTTTGCAGTGATATGCTTGCTTCGAGCTCTTCCACATTCTTACATTGGAAAGATAACTCAATACGTTATTTTTATTTGTAGAATATGTATCATCAACATGCGATGATTATCTTTGAATTCATAATATTGACCTACAATGATAAAGGATTTGTATTATTTTCACTTTTTGTTAGATGCCCATCCGCTCATTCTGATGAAAAAGGAAATATGAAAAATATTATAATTGCTTTTCTTTAGTTAAAGTTTAAGACATTAATTTATCTGCTCAAACATTTGATTTCCATATGTTTTTTTTTCTTGTATTGAATAAAAGCATAAAATGTTAGGAAATTGAATCAAATGTTATTATTATTTTTGAATCAAGATATCAAGATTTTTATTGTTTATGAGGAAGCTAAATTTGTGTGGGATAAAATAGCTAGCGATATTAAGAATATTGTAAAGTATGTGCTTGAAGAATAAAAAAAATGCTCCTCATAGTAAAAATAGTTGGTGTTCGAATTAAAATGTGCAGGACAAAATGAGAATGAGAAGTTTATTATTAAAATTGTTTTAGATGTAAAAAACTAAGAAAGTTGAGAGGGTTTATAGGGAGTCTAAGAAAGCAATATGTAATGAAAAAAATTTAGTTTTTAGTGATTTATATAATAGATTAGATACTAAGGAGGGCAACATATGAATGTATAATTTAACCAAGCAAAGATACAGGAAAAATAAGGATTTAGTTCAAATAAAGTGCATTTAGGATGAAGATAAAAAATTATTTTTCTTAGAAGTGGATATTCAACATAAGTGGATATTTTGATAAACGTTTCAATGAAAATTTTGAGAGTATGATTGACTTTAATGATCTTAGCATCCTAAATGAAAATAGATGTTTTTGTTTTTATATTCGTATTAGTTAAACCAAAGTTGGAGAGGCTTTAAAGAAAATGAAGCTCAAAAAAGTAGTAGGACCCGATGATATTCCAATAGATGTGTGAAAATACTTAAGAGATCAAGGAATTTATGTCTCACTAAACTTTTCAATATTATTTTAGACTAAAAAGATGTTAGATGAGTGGAGAATGAGTGTGTTGTTTTTTCAAGAACAAAGGTTATGCATATGAGTGTGCGAATTATAGAGTAATGAAGCTAATGCATCATACATTAAAACTATGAGAGATAATTGATCATGGATAATGACATGATAGTAATGTTTCTCCAAATCAATTTGGATTCATGCTGAATAGGTCTACTATGGAAGCTATATATTTATTGAGAGGTTTGATGGAGAAGTATGGAGAGAATAAGGAGGATATTCATATGATATTTATTTCTTTAGAAAAAAAAACATATGATAAAGTTCCAAGAGAAGTACTTCGGAGAGTTCTAGAAAGGAAAATAGTTAATAATGCTTATATTCAAGCATTAAGGATATGTATGCATGAGCTATTACTTGTGCTCAAAATCAAGGTGGTTTGATAAAATATTTTCCTATTGTAGTTGTTTTACATCAAGGATCAACTTTAAGCCTATATCTTTGCTTTAGCCATGGATGTTTTGTAAGACATTTGCAAGATGATGTACCTTGGTGCTCACTTTTTGCTAATGATATTCTTATTGATAAAACTAGAGAGGAAGTTGATGAAAAACTTGAGTTATGGGGGGTTAACCTTAGAGTCTAAAAGTTTTCGTTTTAGCATATCTAAAAATACTTGTAGTGTAATTTTAGTAGTAATAGATCTAGTGATGGAATTGTTAAATTAGGTGATCAAGTCATTAAAAGGAGTGCTCGTTTTAGATATCTCGGGTCTATTGTTTAAAACGATGGTGAAATAAATGGAGATATTATTAATAGAATTCAAGTTGGATGGTTGAAGCGAAGGAATGCATTGAGCATGTTGTGTGATAAAAAAGTACAACTCAAACTTAAGGAAAAATTTTAATTGATGGTGGTGAGACCTGCAATGTTTTATGGCGCAAAATGTTGACCATTAAAAGAGAAACTTAAAATTAAGTTTAGTCTTGCAGAGATGAGACTGTTCAGGCGGGTGAGTGATTGTTCTCTAGAGACATAATGTGACATGAGTATATACGTGAAAAGGTCGAAGTAGCTCTAGTGGAAAATAAAATTAGAGAGAGTCGCTTTAGAAGTTTTTGTCACATTAAATGTTGGCTTTCCGATAACCCTTTTTGTAGAGTAGATGTTTTAGATCCATTCTATATCAAGAAAGGTAGAGGTAGACCTAAAAAATTTGGTTAGAAAGTATTAGAATGGACTTTTTTATTAGATTTAAATGAGAATTTGACTCTTAATAGGACACAATGGCAAAGAAGGATTTATGTAGCTGACTTCACATAGTGGATAAAGGCTTGTTGTTGTTGTCGTCGTCGTCGTCTCTATTGAGCAGTTTTTTGAATTTATGCACCGCTTCCAGATTCTTGTTAATGGGATGGCAAGTTGAATTTTGATGGTGCAAAGGCTATTTTATCAGAAAAATCTTTATAAAATTAGGTTAAAGGGTTGGTATTATGAACCCTGCATTCTCCAATGACCTTGAAATTAATGTCAACAATTTTTTATGCCTACTAAGTTTCTGTTATTCTTGCCTTTGTTCAATTGCGTACTTCTAAACTTGCTAATTTAAGGTATTTTTGGCATTATCGTTTTCTACTGTTACTGGTATCACTTATCATTGTGCAAGCCGAAATATGAAGTAGCTAGAGAAGCATTTTGTTTGCACGCATTGGAACCTTAGCCTAAATTAAGCTTCAACTTAATGAACTAAGGAGCTTTAGGGGAATGGTGCAAATGGATGATCCTTATTATTTGTCCATTTTTTTTTGCCTTTTATTTTTTCGATTGTTATGAATGGTGACATCTTTCTTGTATTTACAGTGCTTTTATGATAGGAAATGGGAAGCTTTTGACAAATGCCCATTGTGTTGAACATGATACCCAGGTGCATATTCATGTGTTTTGATTCTCAAAGATACACTTATAAATTAATATTCATGATGACAATGTGTTGTACTTGATAAGGTTATATATTTTAGATTCTCTGATTGGTGTTTGATTTAAAATATCTCTTTTGTTTCAAAGAAACACCGATTATTAGTTTTCTACATATTTTTAATTAATTGAAATGCTTTTAAAAACTAACAATTACTTTTATCTTAATTTGAGCCCTGAGAATTTGAATAAAGAAGAGTACCTATTGTGAATGGAATAAACGCTAGTGCAAAGATGTAGAATCCAGGTATAATTTTTTTACATATGCAGCTTAAAACTTCAAGGTCATTGTGGAGTAAACTTGAAATAGTGGACTATGGTATCACAATAAAAATAATATTGGATAAATAGCCAATATAAGAGTAGAAGTACTTCTCTATCTGTTCATAACTTCTTTACTTAGTATGAATTAGAAGAACACCAGATGAAACTGAAGCACGTGTATACTGGTTTTTGTGTCTTACGCTCTCTATGGAGCCAATTCACCAGCGTATGGAGACTAAACAACACACATTTATCTGGTGTTTGATTTTTATGCTCCAATAAAGCCCATACAACACTTGGAGAATGACAGTAATCAATAAGGATTAACAAATATTAAAATTATAAAATTGCATTTAGGCAGATGATATGATATGGATCCAATTGTTTGACAAATAAAAGGGCTATTTAGAGCTTAACGATAAATTTGTGATGAATGTATGATAAAATAAAGAGGGATATATTAAATAAACAATTGGAGTGACATTTATTATAGATAAGTAATTGAAAATTTACTTGAGGGTTTGGACAGATTTAACAAAGGGTAAAATGCACCCATTAAATGGGTATGTAAAGTTGGTGTTGGAGGATTAAGAAGGAGAATGGCGGACTTAGGTAATTTTGATAGAAATTGTTCAAAATTATTTGTGAATAATTTATTTAACTTCTTTGGAAACACTTAGTGGAAATGATCGAAAACTAAGGATTCATGAAGTCAACCCAAATAGTTGGAAAAATGATGAGCAGAATAAATTTTTGTTATGCAATTTTGATACATTTTATTTGAATTGAACACAACTAAAGTTATTAAAATCTAACACAACAAAAGATATGATCACTATATGAATAGAATTAATAATAAAATGATGAGCAAGCTATCGTAAGAATTGTCTTTCCTCTAACCAATTAGGTAAGGAATAAGCTCATAAATATGCTTCTAATAATATATATCCATTACTAATCTGCATAAAAATGCAAGATGTCAACTAAAAAACACTAAATCTTGATTAATGTGCTCAACAACTATAAACCAAACCAGTAACATGCATGTGCAAATGAATATCAATCAACTCGTAAAAGCATTGTCACAAAGTTACACTAGTTATTGGATAATCGTTAGGTTCATTTAAAACAAAACATTTTTTGTTGCTTAACAAGCAAAGCATCTTAATGATTGAAAAATTTGCCTGGTGATCTAAATTAATATATGGCTTATTAGAAACCATGATGCTCCTACATTGGAAATGGTAAATGAACTCCCACTAGGGGTGTAAGTGAGCCGAGCCGGCTCGCGAGCTGGCTCGAGCTCGACTCGTTTATAGGCTCGCGAGCCGAGCTTATCGAGCTCACGAGTCGAGCTCGAGCTCGAGTTCAAGCTCGTTTCGTAAACGAGCTCGAGTTCGAGCTTGAGCCGGCTCGGCTCGTGAGCTCGTGAGCCGGCTCGAAAATAATATTTTGAGCCAAATTTAAAAAAAAAAACAATTTTTGATGTCAGTTTTTCTACCAAAACGGGCAGCTCTATATAAAAATTCAAAAAATTTCAAAAAGTCTTCTCTCAAATGTCTATTCTAACAAATGCTAGCAGCTTTTTTTCCTTTCAAATAAGATAATAAGAGGCATAATAAATGCTTCAGGCTTTCAGCAGCTTTTTTTTTTCCTCCCAATGCAAGAGCTTTTTTTTTTTTGGGAATGCGGTAGCTGTATAATACCATTGGTAAAACTGGGCGGGAAAACAAAAGGCCGGGCGGGAAAGCAAAACGAGCGGCTCGACGAGCAGCTCGATGGCTCGTTACTGTATCGCGAGTCGAGCTCGAGCTCGACTTTTGAGCTCGACTCGAGTTCGAGCTCGACATTAGGCTCACGAGTCGAGCTCGAACACCCCCTGACTCGAGCTCGACTCGACTCGTTTACACCCCTAACTCCCACATAACTAAACTCCTATTTACTCTTTCAGCCATGCGGTGCTTCCACCCACTATAATGGAGCTACACCTTAAAAAAATTGTTGGGGACTTACCATAATCACACATGATGTTTGCTAATCCTTGAAGGTGATTAACATTGGTTTCAACATCTATAACAAGAATCTCATTTATGCTCCTTTTGATATAATTATACTTATGTTATGCTTTTCCATAAATAGATGAATTAAAATAATCATACTCCCACATAGAAATGTGTTAACCACTGGACCACACCTTACACACGGTTCGTTCCCAAGCAATACAATCGTCGCCTCGCTTCTTTTCACAAAATCGCGCGCAGGAGCCCCCTCCGGTATTTATTCGAACTCATGTGCACAGAAGTCCTATAACCACTCTCTCCCTCTCGTTTCACTCGACCACACGCAAGAAGCCGTTGATTCGCACTATCTCTGATGTAAAACAATAAAAGAGTTTACTACTGTTGGGGAGGAAGAGGGTTCACAGCAGGCTCAAATGGAGTAGTTTAGAGGGTTGTTTGGGAGGCTGTTGCTATGATCTTGGGAGGAGAAGTATTTGGCTTGGGAATTGGAAAAGTTAAAGTGGTTGCTTTGGGAAGAGAGAAAATTAAATGTAGCTTGCTTGGGAAGGGAACTAGTTGGCTTGGAAAAAGGAAAGGTTAAAGTGGATGCTTTGGGAAGAGAGGGGATTAAATGTAGCTTGCTTGGGAAGGGAACTAGTTGGCTTGGGAAAAAGGAAATGTTAAAGTAGTTGCTTTGGGAAGAGAGGGGATTAAATGTAGCTTGGTTGGGAAGGGAACTAGTTGGCTTGGGAAAACGAAAAGTGAAAGTGGTTGCTTTGGGAAGACAGAAAAGTTAAAGCTGTTGTGAGTTCCCAAATGTCACAATTAATTGAGACAAATGCTCAATTAATGTGAATTAATTACGAGATTGGGAAGCCCAAGGGTCTAGGGCGTTGGGGAGAAGGTGGTGGTTTGGTGGGGTTTTAGGGTGGAGATGGGGAGGAGACTGGCAGTTGGAAGAAGGGGAGGTGGTGGCCGATAGTTGAAAAGGAAAGGGGGTGGGTGGCCGATGGCGGGTAAGAGGTTGGGAGGGAGAGGGCGGGGCTGTTGTTTGGAGAGATAAAGGAGGAGAAGATAAAAGAAATAACAAAGATACATACCAAAAACCTTGCCACAACGACAGTTGTTGGGTAATTCGTTAGCCCTACTCCAAGGGACTTTCTCCACCACTACACTTACTAGGGAAGGAAATTAAAATTGAAATTTTATATATTTATCTTCATCATCTATTACAATAGCTTACGGCCCTATGTATAGGCCACAACATAAGAAAACTCAAAAGGCAAAGTTGCCCCTTGGGCAACAACACTCACATAAATTAACCTAGGGGGTAAAACAAGAAATAACATAAAATAAGAGCTAAAATTCAGAAATAACTCATACTTTAAGATTTAAATTATAGCCGTTGATTTACGACATATCCTGTGATAGACATGCCAAATCTTCGTACTGATGTCCGCATTAATCTCTCCCTCAATTTCTCTGTGCTGATCACAAGACTCCTAGTCGAATAGAGGAATCAAAGACACACCCTCTCTTTGTTTGTTTGCATGACTCTTATTGACCATCCCATCCTTTGTCCGATCCTGCTCGATCTATCTTAGCTGCATGCGGAAGCCCATCCGACCTTCCCATCTTGACACTCCCTCCTGTACCATCTCATTGACCCATCCAGTCAATCGACCCGATTTCACCTCCAACATGCAATCCGGCCTCACGCCCGCCTATCCATTCCTAAACCCGCGCACGTCCAACCTTCATCTTCGTTTCTGACCGGCCTTGGTTCAGTCGCAAATTGATGCAACGATCCTCTATTGTTCCGCGCCTGTCACTCACGTGAAACAACATGTTTGCCTGGTTTCCGTCTACTCTAGTTGATGATAGGAACCTGAGTGGCCCATCTCTAGCCTATTTACACATAACCAACTCTAACCATTCGTCTATGTTTAAGTAATTGAAATAAATCTACTATATAATTAAATAAAATTTACAATGAAAAGATAGGTATTGTTGATTTAAAGACATGCATCGTAGTATCTTTAATCCGGTTATGAATGTCTAATTTGAAGCCCTTGCACCATCATATCTTTGATCCGGACAGGAACAATGACACATGTCGTCGTAACCTCCATTTGCGGGAAGCGGATGCCGAGATGTTGCCGGATCTCCAAGAAAATATTCAATAAAAATAAAAAGAAAAAAATAAAAATAATAGATACCGCTAACTTGAAGACCCGCGCCGTTGTATCTTGGATCCGGGCAGGAATGTTTGATTTGAAACTCTCACGCCGTAGTATCTTTGATTTGGATTGGAAGAACAACGACAAGTGCCGTCTCAACCTACCTTAGCGGGCAGGGGATGCCACAAGGTTGCGAAATTTTGAATTACAAGGGACCCTCACACAATTAATTTGTCACTTTTAAATGATTTAAATAAATATAATTAATTAATTAATTAATTATGTATTATTTTAATTATTAAAAAAAGAGAATCACATCCAGTAGCTTAAAGAAATGAGCGTAAGCTGGAAGTTAATAAATATGAATGTTTTAAATCACTTAGAAATTCTATATGTTTAATCTTTTTGGGGGTGGCGTTATAATCCTTCTCTTTTGTGGATTACTCTTTCAAGGATTCAAACACTCTACAATCAAACAAGCTGAATTTGTGAATTACCACCTCCTCTAAGCCGAAGGACAACACTTCCAAATACAGATCCACTCTTATTAGTCACATATATACCCTTCCTTGTATTAGATCTACTCTTATGAGCCAAAGGACTACACTTCCAAAGCATGGATCCATTCTTTTAAGCCAAAGGACTAATTCTCCAAAATACATATTCACACTGAACTATATAATATTTGCATATGAAGATGGTCCAAGGATAAGTAAAGAGGAAAAAGTAGTATATTGAGTTTCAATAGATTGGCATTAACCTTGTTCTGACTACATTCAATATTTTAATTAATTCATATGTTAAGGCTGGAATGTATGAGAAAATGCACAAAGATTTGAATTTTATGAAGAGAAGGTATTTTTCTTCCAGCATAATTACATTCAATACATTGATTAAATGTTTTGAGAGAGCAGGAAAAGTTGATAAGATAGAGTATTATTTTAAATTAATAAAAAAACTCAACGAATCAAACCAAACTCAATTACTTACCATGCACTTGTTAGTGGATACGTCAAAGCAAAGCTTATAAAGAAAGTTCCTTTTTTCATTAGAGAAATAGAAAACACTGAACTGGTGTTGGCCTGGATACTCCTTTCTTTAACAGTGTAATCAATGCATATGGGCAAGCTATAGATATAGTTGTAATGAAAGAAATGTCCTTGCTCATCAAGGAAAATAAATGTAAGCTTGATTATATCATCCTTGCCATAATGATAAATGCATACAATAGCGTGAGCATGAATGCTGCCACGAGTTGAAGCATAAGATGCTTAAATTGAAAAGTAAATTCATGGTTAATATAGTGATGATACATAATTATAAAATCTTGACACAGTGAGGGGGATAATGAATGAAAGATAATTACTCTGAAAGGCCAATCATAAAAAGAACTAAGTTGTAGAAACATTTTGAAATTGTCAATCTCAGAAGGCATAAGCAATGCATACTTGCTAAGAGAGCTGGTTCAACATTGTATATTCCTTCCCTTTAAAGGGTCTTGGGTCATCATCAGTAAGTTATTAGAGGATCTATTCAAAGGGTTTCCATTAAACTGTGGGACTATGGAAGTAAGGTTTAAACCCATGTTGCTTGATGCAATATTAGATTCTGCATGTGCTCTGATCTTTATATCAAGCTCCTAAATGCAAAATCTGTGAAAGCTTCGCGGATTTGCTAAAAAGTGCTTAAACACTTCAGTGATGATCGTGTTGACAATAAATCTCAATTGGAGGGGAACCCTGCCTTTCAAAATACCCATTCACCCTAATGGAAATATAAATATTTGAAATAACTTTAACGACGCCTCGATGATGGCCGCGTTGAATGTAGATCTCAAGCGGAGAGGTCAATTGATGAGGGCATCAGATTCCGACATGTGTACCATCGCCAGAGGCGTCGATCGACGGCCTTGATTCAGAGTCTTTATTTTTGATGTCTTATTATATTCATGTCATTTGTATTTTGTCTTTTCCATTTGTACCCCTATGAGGGAAGTAGTGTTTGTTTTGCCCCATGGGCATTGTAGTCTTTTATTTTCCGTATGTTGTGGAGCCTATATAAAGGCTAGATCTTGTACTTTGATGAATTATTGATTGATGAAATGAAAATTGTTCTCTTTGTTCTCTTTGTGAGTGCATGACAAGATCTCTTAGTGAGTTCTTCCTTGGGATCTCTTGGTGAGTTCTCCATCTTATTTGTGTTTATTCGCTTACCAATTTTCCCCTCATTAGAAGCCGCTCAAAATCCCCTCTCCCCAAACCCTAGCCGCCGGCTTCACCTCCTTGGTTGTTGCCGCCGGCCACCTCCACCATCCCGGCCGCCCACCTTCCGCCGCCCCTCCCCTTCCGGCCAACTCCCTTCCCCCATCCCATGTTGAATTGAGATTTAGAATTCAAATTTTGAATTCTTTCCAAATTTGGAATTCCAAATTAGGAAAGTTTGCATGATTGATTCAATCTCATTTATTTTAATTGTGGAGTTTTCAAATACTCATCCACGTCTTCAAGCCACGTTTAGAAACCACTTTCCCCTCCCCCATAATTCCCTCTCCCTCTTGAGCATGCCGCCGGCACCCCTTTCCCCCAATCAAGCCCCCATTAATTGCTCACTTAACTCCCTTAATTCTAATTTGAAATTCAAATTAGGGAGCATTTATTTTCCCTCCCATTGGAATTAAAACTGAAATAATTTCAGTTTAAACTCTTCTCCCTCTTCCCTCTCCCACCGCCGGCCACATCTCCCCATTGGGAAAGTTTTAATCTCCTCCTTAACTTGGGGATTTCAAAATTTAATTCTCAAAGTTCTCCCTCCTAAATTCCCTAAACTGAAATCAATTTCAGATTTCTAAAGTTTGAACCCCTCTTCCCCTCATCCTACCGCCGGCCTCCCCCTTCCTCAACATCCCGCCGGCCTCCCTCTCTCCCTTTTTGGAGAACCACTCTGCGACAACCATTCTTTTCCCCTTCAACTATGCATGGAGGTTCCCGAATGGAACTTCGGGTTTGAATACGACGATCAAGGGCGAGTGGACATCCTCCGATCTCCTTTCTTTGACGTCGGATTCGACTTCGACGACACCGTCGTGGAGTATTTGTCCCGGATCGTCCCCACTCTAATAGAGACCGTCGACGACCACTTCTCAGATTACACTTGGATCATCAAAGGACATCACACCGCACCACCTCCCCGATCCGCGCCGACCTCTTCGTCCCTACGGATCTACAGCACCATCGCCCTAGGGGTGGTCTCATCGATCGTGTGGTTCTTCTTCTCCCAACAAGCTTAGGGATAGGTAAATGAGAGCGGCCTCAAGGTGAGACATCGCTTTGTTAACCTTGGGATTCTCGTTGATCTAGTCATTAGCATTACTTTATTGGAGTCGTTATTTTATTGAGCTTGTAAACTTAGTCGAATTATCTTGCCTAAGCGTGGTTAACTTACAAGATCTCCTTTGATTTGTCAATTTCGCAAAGCTAGAGAATGTACGTTCATTACTTTACATAACTTCTATTAATTTCATAAGATTTGATTCCTGGATTCACATCATCAATCCTCAAAGCCTATAAAATAAAAAAAAAATAAAATTTAATCAAATTCTAAACAATTAAATGAAAATTTAATCGCCAAAAATTAAAATCAGTCTATACTTCACAACAGTTTGGTGAGGATGATGACTTAAATAATAGCTTTAGGTCACAAAAGCAGATGTCTTATAGACTGTGTTACTACAATTCATTTTCATTTGATTCATTGCTAGCATGTACGTTGCAGGTGACCTCTGACTGGGTGATTTTGCTGCAAAATGATACCACTATATTACGGTCATGGCCAAAGCTCGTATGTGCCCTAATGGTTAAAAGCCCATTGAGTAATAAATTGTATGGTGCACTCTATTAGATATAAATCCGTTTGTTAACTGATATTGACTTAAATTCATTACTTTAGACAAACATACACCCCATGTCTACAAGGTTTTCTTGGACAAAATAACCCATGGCTGCCGACAAGATTCCTTCTATTTGGTTGGGTCGACTACCTCCTCCAACTAAGTAGACCAGGGATCATAACAACCTGGGATGACAGAACCATGAGATCTTGATCGGCCTGTCATCATTCTCCCGTCACCCACTTTAAGTATGTAGTGATAAATTTCAAATCTTAAACTCAAAAATTTTAAACTAAATTCAAAACCTAAAATTGCTGTTATTATACATTAGATAATTATTGAGACCTATTTAACCACCAACTTTAATCAAAAGTTCTCTCTCATTGTCTGGAGTGGTAATTAACCGTAGGGGCTGCCCTATTGGAAACCAAATCTCAAATTGTAAAGTTTTAGCAAAATGAGGGCGAAATATATGGGTAGTGCCTTATCTAAAATTTAAAATGCCTTCTATAAATTTATCCCATAACATAAACTTGTTTAAACTCTCCCCATCAATAAAAAGAGATACGAAGAGGCCATGACACAAATTTTTAGAGCCCACAAAATGTGACTTCAATTCATAACTTAGTCATATATTTTTGAAGTCATAGAGAAGGTAACCTTGCAAAATAATTTATTTCTAAGCATAATTTCTTTGTAAAACAAAATTTCTTTAAAAAAGTTAAGCATGAAATAAGTAGAGCCAAATAAAGCCTTAGTCAAATATCCTCATTGCGTAGCAACCATCACATATATGTGCTTAATGTGCCAACAAAAGTACATTGGATTACAACTTTCTAATGGAGTGGATCCATGAAGCACTCCTAACATTCTAAAACAGTGGCACTTCTATTCATCAAATGAAGGCATATCTCATCAAAACATTTATTGAAGATAAAAAAATTATCATCTAATCTCCACCACACCCAACAATTGACAAGCATATAACTAATCCAACAATCTAATAAGCTCAACATCTAAGTTACGCCCCATTATGCATACAATATGTAGTGTGCTTACTTTGCATGCATGGTTATGATGTGGTTCTAGGCTATTAATATGAGCATTCATCTTAAACTTGAAGGCTTAAGGTTCGCCTCAAGGCATGCCATAACTTCAATTGTTTTTCCATTGCTATACTGCATATACCATTGGACTATACTATGAATATCTTATTAGCTGAGCTACTTCAGGTATCATTTGAGTAAGGCTATTGACCACAACATTGACCATGCTAGTCTATGGGTCGGTTCTGATGCGACTGGCAGCAACCCAGCTGCTTAGGACCTCCTTTATTACCTATGGGAGAAGAGGTTTTTTTTGTGGGGGGGCGGGGACTCCTTGGGAAGTTGTAAGGGGTATTTATTAGGGGATTTGGGCTGTGTAGGGGGGGGGGGGGTGTTATGGAGGGTTAGGTTTTATATTATTTTTTGAATTTCTGCAGCAGTTTTTGTGAGTTGTTTGGGTTCTTAGAAACTGTTAGGAATTGTGGGATAGATGATTCACCTCTTAAATAGTGAATCAACTTGTATCTTGTCTAACTTTACTTGGAAATTAGTAAAAAAGACTCTCTTGGTATTTTTTATGGATCTATTTGGAGTACGTTGTTTTTTTTTGATCATCAAGTCCTTTTAGTTTCTTGCTCCTCATTTGAATGTTCCAAATTGCTTGCGGTGGCAAGATGGAGAGGGTGGGTGTGGGCAACCCTTGTTATTTGAATGTTCCAAATTTTTAATAATTAAATTCAATTCCGTTTTTCTTTTTACTTTTTGCAGAACATCTATTTCTCAGCCTAGTTGTTTTAAAATATTTATAATTAATTAATTTTTCATAATATCTCAAGGTCTCTACTGTTAGCTAAGGGATCAATTAATGAAATGGTATGCACATATTTTTTCATAATGCGGAGAAAAGAAGAGAAATAAAATTATTTCCTGGTCTAATAATCCAAATTGATTGATGAGTATGAAGAAAGACGGAGAGATCTGATTTGAGGTGTTCTAATCTGATTTGATCATCAAATCCATCAATTAATGTTCAAATTGCTTGATGGTGGCGAGAGGGTGGGGGTGGGGTGGGCGGGTTTCCTTATTTGAATGTTCCAAATTATCTTATAATTAATTTCATTTTCATTTTTCCTTTTATTTTTGTGGAACATGTATTTCTCGTCCTAGTTATCTTAAATTATTCAGAACCTTTTTGTTTGTATGATTTTTTTTTTACAATTTAATTTATTGCCTACAGGTTAAAGTGAAGAGAAGGGGTGATGATACCAAATTTGTTGCCAAGGTACATTCCCATGTTATGAACCGTGAAATTATAGAAAACCCATTGTTAAGTTATAGATAAATTTTCACGGTGATTGTGTTGAACTTATTCCTTGAAATGCATGTAATATGATGTTCCAATGTTCATATATAATTTTGTTTTACTTTATTAATATTTTCATGAAGCATATCCAACTTTTTATCAATAGTAAGACATTCAACATGAAAATTATGCTTAAAAAAAAAAAATTTGTGCTCTTGTTTCTCTGTAGAGTGCAATTTTTTAGGGTTGTTTTTATAAGGTTATGCGGGGATCTTTAGCAGGGTAGGAAATTTGTATGCATGATCAGACAAGTAAGGTCAAGACTTTTTACATTGAGATGTTGAATTCTGTAAAGACAAAATGGGAGGATGCTAAGTATTTGGAGAAATGTGTGCAAATAAGATGATAAAGAATCCTTTGTGCTTGCATGAAAAGGGAGAGTTGTCTGTATGTATAAATTATTTTGGCACAAATATTTAAGAACAAATGTGATGTTGAAAATTATGTTAATTATAGAAGAATTAAATTTATAAATAATTCAATGAAGCTCTGATAGAGAGTAGTGGAAAGTAGGTATAAAAAAGTTATATTAGTTTAAGAGAGCTAATCTATGCTAAAAAATATCTACTATGAAAATATCGTGTATTAAATGCGATTAATAAAAAGTGTGAAGTGCAAATAAGAGATCTTTTTATGATTTTGATTGATTTTAAGGAGGCATATGAACAAGTATAATAAGAATTTATTTGGTGCGCATTAAGGCAAAAATGTTTGTCAAAGATATGTTAATGTTATTTAAGATATATGCTGGAGCATTGACAAGTATTAAAAATAGTAGTGGAATGTTGTAAAAATTTTCAATAATGCTATGTTTACATCAAAGACCAACATTATGCTCATGTCTTTCTATATTGAAAATGCATAGGCATTATTCATAATAAGTTGTCTTGGTGTTACTTTTTGCAGATGATATACTTATAACTAGTGTGACATTCATTGAAATAAGTGAAAAATATAAATAATTACGAAAGTTTTAAGAAGTAGATGACATGTAATTAGTAGAGCAAATACTGAGTCTAAAATTTACAATTTTGGTGACTGAGACTAACAATTATCTAATTGTCAGATCAATGAAGCTATGAGAGAGAGTAGTGGAAAGTAGGTATAAAAAAGTTATATTAGTTTAAGAGAGCTAATCTATGCTAAAAAATATCTACTATGAAAATATCGTGTATTAAATGCGATTAATAAAAAGTGTGAAGTGCAAATAAGAGATCTTTTTATGATTTTGATTGATTTTAAGGAGGCATATGAACAAGTATAATAAGAATTTATTTGGTGCGCATTAAGGCAAAAATGTTTGTCAAAGATATGTTAATGTTATTTAAGATATATGCTGGAGCATTGACAAGTATTAAAAATAGTAGTGGAATGTTGTAAAAATTTTCAATAATGCTATGTTTACATCAAAGACCAACATTATACTCATGTCTTTCTATATTGAAAATGCATAGGCATTATTCATAATGAGTTGTCTTGGTGTTACTTTTTGCAGATGATATACTTATAATTAGTGTGACATTCATTGAAATAAGTGAAAAATATAAATAATTACGAAAGTTTTAAGAAGTAGATGACATGTAATTAGTAGAGCAAATACTGAGTCTAAAATTTACAATTTTGGTGACTGAGACTAACAATTATCTAATTGTCAGATATTGATGTAAGAATTTATTTTGGGGATGGGATGAATAAATCTATTTGTCATATGTCAAGGGTATATAACAATATATAGCTAACTTGCTCATTTTCTGAAACATGATGAGTACTTTGCTTGGTGCAACTAGGAGCATTTGCCCCTAAAATCCATATGGGGCACGTCTAAACCATGGTGGCAACCTCGTTAAAAATTAAAATGAGGCGTCATACCTTTGTCCTTTCCCAAACACTACCAGTTTTGTACCCTCCTGCATTCGGTTATTATCTCTATTCAAATTATTGGTTCATATGCTGCAGATACTATAACTTACCTGTGAAAGAGTTTTCATGTTTAGCTTTCTTCTTGATAAAGGGCCAATCAGAAATGCTTAGATTCCTCTTTTTGCGCTTTGTTACTTTACTCCTACATCATGATAGGGTAGTCTTGACAAAGAACATTTGCATTTTCAATTACTGCTTATGGTCTGTCCCTTGCAATATTTTCCTCTTTTATGGCCATTCTTGGTGGGGTTTTCATTCCGTAGCCGTTAATATTCTTGATCCTGGAACTATAGACCATCATTCTTGTGCTTATCTACTTGTGGTTGTTGTAATTGTTTGCGCCAGTTGAATTTACTAGTTAATGTGTTGAGTTAATAGAATGCATGCAACTCAACTTGCTACTATATATATGAAGGGTTTGAACACCATGAAGAAAATTTTCAAAAGCACAGCAATTGCTCAATTAAAGTTTCATATTTAATTCTTTCTACGATATATTGATGTTTCAATTTGTGCTGCATTTAGATGTTTAATAGTGCCTCCTCCAACATAGAAGCTTACTTTTTCATTTAAATCATAACTAAACATTTCGTATTCTCTCGTTGTGGCTGATCAACAAAATTTTAATTGTTCTAATGCTCTGCATAATGAATTATGGAAGCTGATTTTGCTCAAATTATGTACCAATTTTTAATTATTAATTAAAAAGCTTTTGTAATTGTTTCTTCTCATAATTTGTCTGATTTTGGTGACATTACTTTGAATAGTACAATTGGCTCTACTTGACTCTAGAATCTTCTTTTGTGCAAGATTCCCGTGTTTCTATAACAATGGCTTAGAGTATTTGCCAAAGGGATCATTCGTACTGCAATGTGAGGTTTAATATATCTTCGCTAATAGACTTTCTCAGTGATCTGATCAACAGGTTTTGGCTAGAGGTGTTGAGTGTGATATTGCATTGCTCTCAGTGGAGAATGAGGAGTTTTGGAAAGGGGTAGTGCCACTTTGTTTTGGTCGTTTACCTTGTCTGCAGGTATTCTTCAAGCTTATCTGAATCATTTTGTACTCAGTGTTTAATTGTACCAAAATTCAGATCTTTCCAAAACTAGGAAGCTTTTTATGATTTGATTAGCATAAGTGATTATACACTTTTCTGTCATATAAAGCGTTATCAATGAAAGAAAGATGATGAAATGAAGATGCTTATGATTTGTTGGCTGGCCACAGCCACATATCAAGTGTTATGTCTATTGTATGATTAGATACCTTTGCTCCAAGTGGTTTGACATTGAGATTGTATTTATTGATATTTTTATTAGAAGTTCATCCTACAACTTTCTCTTAATAACTAAAACTTATATTTCAAGCAACCATATAAAATCCTATTGCTAATGCCAGAGGCAAAAGCTAACCACTCGCAAAAGTATTGCTGTCATATGAAAAAATGTGAATTGGTTATTTATTGTCCTCCAAAGTTAGAATGTGTTGACCTCAAATTGTTTTCTACATATCAACTTGATCTAATGCAGCGACACTGGTGAAAGACGAGTGTAATGTTGCAAAGAGCCATCTTAAAATATCTAGCATCTAAAGTGCTCAGTCATTATTTGTTGCACAAAATGGATTGGATCAATGCATCCAAAATGTTGAAATTACTTAGAAAAGACCCCTGATGTCCAAAATGTTGAAAAGACCCTCATTTTGGCACAAGTAATCTTCTGCATTTCATGGAAAATGTGCTCTATGCAGATGTCCTTGGTTTTTTTGGTTGGGAGTTTGGCTCCCAACTAAGAGGTCTTAGGTTCGAGTCTCGCATAAAGCTTGCTTGTCTTTACTTTTTTTATTGTGGGAAAATTCTTATTGGGTCGCCTGAATTTGGATATTGTTTTCAAATTCATGACATATTTATACTTGGTTGGTGATTTCGTCATTAGGCCTTTTTGACCGTTGTCTTATCATTATAGGAATATCTTTAGAAGCAAATTACACCAATATCTTCTCTCAACAATCCTACTATGTTAGTGGCTACTTATGTGACTGCTTAAATGATATCTTCATTCTGATTCTTCTGGGGGAACCACCTATAACTCTTGGGTTGTATTTCTTTGGCTTCATTTACATTATTTCAAAGGCTCTATTTTTGGTAAACCCCTTATAAGTGGATGCAGCTATGACTTGTTCTTCTAGGTTATTTGTGGCTAGAGTTTTAGTTGAATTTGATATTACTGATCCTTTTTAAATGACGAGGATTAGTTTCTTATTCTGTGGATATTGACAAAAGGTACAATTTGAAGATATCCCTTTCTATTAGTCCTCTTGCAAAATGCTTAGGCTTAATTGTTCTGAATGCTTCAAACCTCATAAAAAGCTAAATAAATCAAAATTCAAGGCTCAAGCGGCACATACAAATGATCATATCTTTCCTTAAGCTTCTGTAGTTGTTGCTACTCCGTCAAATTTAATTTGCACTGAAATTTTGAGATCAATTTTAGACTTTGCTATGGAACCATAGCCTGCTATACATGCCCTTGCTAGTAGCCCTGTAGATATCCTATAACATCGAACTTGATCCTCTAGATCTCCTACTATAGCAGTCCTCATCTCCTTCCAATGATGAAAGATGTTGAAGTTCATGATTTACAAGAGCCTTATGATTCAAATGGCGGTATTCAAAGTGTTGATGTTACGTTCAATAGCGGGTTTTAAATTTTGTTTGTCAGGCGTGTTAAAAAAGAAACACAAAAATAATTTATCACTACTATGTAGTATACACCAGGCTTTAAACTAGGTTTTCAAATGAGTGTTTTAGTGGTTCTCTTGATTTTCTTATTGATTTTTCATCATTGGTTATCATGTTATATGTATTTTGTGTTGTTTAATATTCTGTTTCACTCGTAATTCATTGCAATTGTCTTTGTTGTACTCATATCATTTATTGGTTATAAAATTATGCTTTAGTTTTAAAAAATTCAATAGCAAATAACACTAGAACAATGTATTATAGAGCAAATGCTCATAGTGTATAATTCAACTCATGCTATTTTAAAATTAATTTAAAATAAAAAAATATGAATAATTTATTAATAGTTCAATAATATAAAAGTGAAAATATCTTTATAAGAGAGATAATATTAATGTCTTATAAACAGAACTTAATATTTCTCTACCATACATGAAAATTGACTCCTATATTTTCACGTTGAATCTTCTAAAGAAGTTTGAACTGAATTAGATATATTTTTATTTATTTTTAGCTAATGAATATAGGGAATTAATCCTTAACAAATAAAAAATCAAAATGTAATATAGGAATCAAATACATAAAAATAGAATAAAAAAGAGCAAAAATAACAACTTGATGGATATAAGAGAGATTGCATAAGTGTCACTGTAAAAGAGTGTGCACTATATGCACTACGCATTATAGCACATATAAAATGCAATATTTTACTTTATTGTACTTTGCTATTTAAATGACTCGGGAAATACGCTATGCTACGATGTATCCTACGATGCACCCTATTTTGTGCTATAAAGGTGCATAACTGAATTTATGTCGAACATTGATGCACAACCTCCTCATACTCAATTGACACACATACACTTGTAAGGAATGTTTTCCTATATGGCATGATCTTAAGATCAGTTGTTGGTGTCACGCCCCAGTTTGGCTTACCCTCTAACATTCAAACTAGAGTATAACAGGGAAGGAAAGAAATCTATTTAGGTTCTCTTAACAAGTCAACCTATCAACTCCAAACTTCATAATGGGAAGCATATAATATACTTTACTGAACATCGAATATAATTAAAACAAATACAGAGCTCTACTAAAACTTTTGAAATTTACTTACATACCAAAAGGTTTATACAACTATGCTTCAGATCTCCTCTAAGATCTCTTTATGCACCAAAATATATTTACACCAAAAATGAACGGTCACCTCTTTCTCGCCTAGTGCCCTACGGGTTCCTTTCCCTTATCTACAGTAAAACCACTACAAATGAGCTATGACTCAATGAAATACACAAGCAATTCATAAGAATTAATAATAACATTTTAACCATTTAGAAAGACATACTATTCATGACTAAATAATAACATGGTTAGAGTACCTTTCACATGAATCACAAGAAAATATAACAGTAGTTTTCATTTTGCTAATTGTTCAACACCTTTTCTAACATATCATATGATGGCTATAAGCTTTTGGACCCTTTCAGCTTTTCAATTTAAGGTTGGGTCTAGCTTCTCAACTTTTAGAATTAAAGCTGTTCTCTCAATTCAGTGTTGGGTCCAAATTCCCAATTTATAGACTTGAGAGTATAGGCTTACCTCGTCAGGTCTTTCGTCTTTACTTGTGCGGGCTTATTCCCCAACATATGGCTTAAATCAAATTTCTAATAGCAATCTTTTTTTTTTAGTCCTCATGACATATGCTAGTATACACAATACTTTACGAATAATCATAGACATGAATAAACTAAAATAAATTGAAGAAAATTAAAATAAATGCTATCAACCATAATAGATATGAATAGATATGAATTGCAATTAAAGAAAACATTTATTAATTTTTATTGCATTGTTAGGTATCTCACCTCATTTTCTAAAACAGTTGGGTAAACTTATTCGCCTAAAGTATTGTGATTCTTTCTCCTTTTGTATACCACTGCAATTGGACTCTTCTTCATCCCACTCCAAATTCTTCCCTTACCTCTCTTTTCTAACAAATTTCAATAACCTTTAATCAGCACTATAACAGTCATATAACAACACTAAATTTTTAGTTTCATTTTTCCTGCTGATTTCAGCTAACCACTGTTTTTAGCTAACAACTATTTTTTGCAAATTAAATATAGCAAACCTTATTTTCAGCACTCATTTATTGAATTCCAACAACTAACAATCTACAACAACCTTATATCAGAAAATATAGATTCAACCTTGAATTGAATTTCCATACCTGCTTCTAAGTTTCACTTTAATACTTCTTTCCAACAGTTAAAAAAAAAACATGAATTCGGCAGCAACCTATCTTTGTGTTCCTTCACAATAGCTGCAGAGATTTCTGCAAAAAAATGTCTTCCCAATTCAGTAACCAGTCACAGAAATTCTCCCAAAAATGATAGCAGTTTTTCTGTAGCAGCAGTAGCTGCTCTGTGTTCATAAAAATCAATTAAAACCCAGTAAGAACATGCAGGAATCCTCTTACTTGAGTCCATAAACAGCAGAAAATTTCCTTCAGCACTCCAAATTTCAGAATCCCTCTCAATATCATTTCTCTGTTTCTCCAATACTAGCCGTATTTGCTCTGTTCGAACTCTTGAGACAAAACTGACGGTTGAGAGAAGGAAATGGCTCATACTAGCTAATGCTTTTAACTGATAATATATTATTATAATCTACTGCATTCCCGCTATTCCATTTCTCCAAATCATTCACAGTCGTGGGATTTAATAAGGCCATTGCATGCTTGGCTAAGTGGGAAGCTACAGGAAACATAATATAAGAAATTGAACTGATGAAATAAAAGGACGGTTACAGGAATATAATATTAAGTTATTAGTTAATTAACTCACTTTAATTAACTGTTATTCATTAACTCATTATGCATATATCATTAAATAAATCTTTTACCTATACTTCTATATGTCAACCTGTACGAAATTAAAAGTAGAATTTATTGAAAATAAGTTAACATTTAGAGGAAGTTGAAGCTTACATTATTTTGAATATTTTGAGAGTATTACAAATCTCCCCTCCTTTTTGAACTTTCGTCCTCGAAATTCCGTAGCTTAGCGGTCATGAAACAATTGAGGGAATTTAATTTTAATGTCTTCTTCCTTCTCCCAGGTTGCCTCTTTTTCAGGTCTATATTTCCATTTCACTTTAACATAAGGAATCTGACAATTTCTGAGCAGTTTAATATCAAAATCTGATATTCTTTCTAGTTCTTCAACATAAGTCAGATTTTCCTGTAGCTCAATTTCATCATGTGAGATGCGTTGATGTGCATCTATAATCCATTTCCTTAGCAATGACACTTGAAAAACATTATGCATATCTAACATGTCAGCTTGAAGAGCAAGTCTATAAGCAACTTTTTCAATTCTTTCAACAATTTCAAAAGGTCCAATAAACCTAAGACTCAATTTGCCTCCCTTACCAAATCTAGCTGTACCCTTCATAGGTTTAACCTTTAAGAATACAAAGTCACCCACTTCAAACTCTACTGCTCCATGTTTGGGGTCATAATAATTTTGCTGGCGGTCCTGAGGAGCTTTTAATCTGTCTCTAATTAATCTGATTTTTTTTTGTTTCTCCAAAATTTGATCTATTAAGCTGCAAACTTGGGCTTCCCTTAAAATTGGGGTTACTAGTCTCGTTCATTGGGCTTATTTACTATCATAGTTGCTTCACCAAATTATTGTAACTTGACACATATGGGGTTGCCTTGCCTACATGCAGTGTCATTAGGCCCACCTTTGGGCCTTTCATAAAATACCAAGGTTGTTAGATCCATTATGGGCTTCTCCAATCTATAAATTTCATATTTGGATTTCCTCTATCTCAGAGTTGTATGTCTCATCTAACAGGCCTTACTATCTTTAGAGTAGTATGCTCCATCCTTAAGTTGAATCAAAGACCATCAATATATCAGAATTGACATAATATTACAAATATTATGACATTGACGTGCGGCAATCAATCATCAATCTTCGGGCAGTTTAATTTTGCAAGTCTCAACATTTTAAATCAAAGTGGGCATTCTTCAACCCATAGCATGTTAGCCCACCTTTTCAAAATTAACACAATGTATGCTATAAGTTCCTTGATTAGGTCCTATATACACTCTAAGATTCCCTTCTTAAGTTAGTGTACTAGGGCGTACTTGACATTTAATTTGAGCTGATTGCATTCCAATGTCATACCATTAATATCTCTTTAAAGCGAGGCAAATTCGAGCTTAGCTCAAGCCTATGCTCAAGGCAACCCATGGATATAGTAGATTGTCCTTTAGTATGCAATTTAATTACCTAAGAAGTTATGGATCAACCTTTAAGTATAGCTATCAAGTCGGATATATGATATAAATATCAACCTCATATGAAAGAATGACTTCATAACATAAATCTTAGTTGTTATCTATTTGTCATCCTTGTCCTCTTAGGCTATCAAAAAAGTAGCAACTCATGGCTATTAATCTCGATGATATGGCTCTAAACTATATTTTTATTGATAAACTGCGTTAACCAGACTGATCTAAAAAAATTAAACTATTGGATTTTGCTTGGGTTGATCATCAGTTCTCAACTATCTCCTTTTTTATTATTGACGATTTATTTTATCCTTAGAGCATAATTCATGTTCCTTAGTCTTTAGTGTTTTTTGCATCATGTCAGAGATGTAATTAACCCATCTGAGCTTGTGTCCATGAGAAACCTCAATTCCTAAGAACAAAAATAAACTTGGGTTGATTCTATTGATTGGCTAGGGGATATCTCCGTGATCATTATCAACGTCACATTATTAACTTAATAATATAAGTTTTAAATCTCAAGTTGCTGCTTCCTAGCCTCTGAAAGATTGAAAGGTAACACAAGCACGCAAGCTTTCTAGAGCCCACAAATGAAACATATATTTAGCTTAGTTTCTAGTTGAATATATATTTTTTTCCAACGAAAAAATGATCAAAATGGTCCCTCAACTCTTTATGAGAGATCAAAATGATCCCAACCCTTTTGAGGGACCAATTTGATCCCTCAACTCTTTAAAATGAGACATTTTGGTCATAACATCCCATGTTTGAGTTAATGGTATTAAATGTAAAGGTATTTTGGTTATTTTTTAATTAAATATTTATTAAATGTAATTTCAAATAAATATAATTTTTCTAAAATTTTTTATTAAACTTTTCTTTAATAAAAAAATTAATAATAATTTTAGTTTTAATTTCAAATTTTTTTTCCATATTTTATAAAAATATTAAAGTATTATTAGTAAAAATGTATGGCTAAGTTCAAAATAACATCTATTTGCATCTGATTTTGCTAAATCGATAAATATCATATTTTATAAAATATGACTAAAATTTTTAAAATTAAAATTAAAATTATTATTAGTTTTTTTATTAAGGAAATGCTTAATAACTTTTTTTAAAAATTATAATTACTTGAAAATTATATTTAATAAATGTTTAATTTAAAAGGACCAATATACTCTTACATATGAACTGTTGGCACCAGTCCAACATTTTGTCTTTGTGGACCGAGGAAAAAAGGGGCTCCCCGAGAAGAGGGTTGTACCATGAGAGAAGCAAGGAGGTCAACTGCTTCAAATATACAACATGGATTCTTGCAATGCAATGGAGTTGGACCTTCATGTCGATCCGAATGAATCAATACCATTAACTCCAACATTGGATGTTAGGGTAAAAAAATCTCATTTTAAAGAGTCGAGAGATCAAATTGGTCCCTCAAAAGAGTTGAGGAACCATTTTGATTCTTATCTTTTTTTCAATTGTAACTGTGCCTTTAACAGGATTGGTGTTTGGTTAGTTTGTGAGCCAATGACATAATCTTTGTGTTACATACTGTGAAGTCTTCTCTCATAAAGCTTCATTTAATTATTTTGCAGGATGCAGTGACTGTTGTAGGATACCCACTTGGCGGAGATACTATATCTGTAACAAAGGGGGTGGTATCACGTATCGAGGTCGGATATTTTTTCCGATAAATTGGCATGAAGTTCTAGCTTTATTCATGAGTAATATTTAGCTGATTTACATAATGCAATTTTTTTATAATTATTATTAGCATATTGTTTAAGTTGCTAATCTTGCACTTATTGTTTTCCTTTGAATTGTATTTGTATACTAAATGTCGTTATATGCCAATTAAACGTAGTTCCCGAAAGTTATCAAAAGATATCATACTTTTGGAAGCCTTGATTCTGGTTTTAGTTTTTTCTAGGAAGCTAATGAAAACCTGAGATTAGATGCCAAAAAAAATACTAATTGGAAATGATGAACATTTTAGAACTTCATTTGCAGTAATTCAATTTGACATATGTTAAAATCATTGTTGAATTGTGAAATTTAAGCAATTAAGATTTAACTTAGAAAATAGTGCAAGATAATTATGAAATCCAAAGAAAATTATGATGGTGCAGAGCTACCTTGGAGAACAAAAATTCACTCTTAGATATATGTTTGCCATGTTCTTATGATTGTCTAAATGAATGGAGCAGACACTTGCATATCACAAATTGAGTTATAGTCAGAAACTGCATTTAAGTGAGCACTCCTACCTTATCAATCAAGATTTTGGGCTTGAGTTTTAATAGTTATGACATTTCAAATATTTTTAAATTGATTTCACCATCATTATCTATGTTAAATGCAGGTGATGGGAACATTTGATTCATCCTTTAGCTTATAGTGAACATGTGCACTAGTTTTATTTTTGCAAGTGAGATCTAACTGCTACATTTGATGCATTGACACTTCATATTAGAGGGAATGCAGTGTTTGAAAGGTGTAGGGCCTGACACGTGTTGAATGTGTTTATCATATGTAATTAAAAAAATAGAAATAAAAAATTGGAGACGTGTGTCCTAAAAATTTAATTAAAGTTTTATTTAAAAACCCATTTTTTATTTTTCATTCCCTCTTCAATATTTTACATGCAAATTTTCTCGCCTGGCATTTTTCTTTCTTGCATGCTTGGCTAGGGTTTGGGTCGTTTTGGCCAGATCTACGAATCCAGCTGTTGCTTTAAAAGCTAAACTCTCACATGCTCGTCTCCTAGCTTCCTCTCTCCTCTCAACACCAAAGCTCGACTCCAAAGTTCGATGACTGACATTATTTCCCCTCTTGACGCCAAAGTTGACCCCAAAGCCTAATGAGGCAACAACTAGCATTCTCTGCTCTCAATGCTAAAGCTTCAAGTTCTCCAAATAAGTACTAAATAATCAAAGGAAATTGAGATGAATCATTCAAATAAATAATCTTTATATATAAATTTATAAGTTTATTATAGAATGAAACATCATTAATAACATAATCTCCAAATAATATACAAGTTCAATTTTATCGCCTTTCATTTGTTTAAGTTTTGCTATTTAATATTTTATGTGTATTGCAAAATATGCAATAATAAATAATGAGTACTACTATAACTCTATATATTTAATCTATTTATTTACTTTAATTTTTATGCATTATTTTTAAAATTTTTAATGCAACAGAACACTACACATCAATATACAAATATAAATTCATATGCTTTCACATGAATGCATGAATTCATATGACCTGCGTGAGGACTGAGGAGGTTATGGTTCATGAAATTATTGTAGATACTTGCACGTTAGTTCTTTTTAATATACGTACTTGAATACCATAAAATTTGAGAATTATTTATCTTACTATTTGGATTATGGACCTTGGTGCTATGTTTATTTACTTAGTACTTGGTTACTTCCTTGTGAAAGTGCATGTCATTTTTTATTTGAATAGGTTAAGATAGAAAACACTATTTTGATTTGTGTTGAAAACACTTTGAAAATCCCTACAGCAACAACAACAGTAACATCGAACCTGTATCCCACTATGTGGGATCAGCTAAAATAGTGTACACAAAACACTTTACCATGATAAACGCTTAATATATAAAACAAAATTGTACACAAACTAGTTTAGGTTTGAGAGGTAGAGGTGATTTTATTTTATACATCATGACACAATATATCATTATAAAGGAAGTAATACATGTTTGAAAAACTGGAAATAAAACCAAGTTTTATTAGAAAATGTTTATAGAGAGAGAAATATAAAAAGTAGCACCCTTCTTCCTCCTTCTGAAGGGTATATATATATATATATATATATATATATATATATATATATATAAGTGGAAAGTGTTACATTTTCACAGCAGTTATTTTTGTTTCTTCAAGGTTCAGCAATGTAACAGCCAAATGATAGTCAAGACCTTTCATCTTAATCTACACAATAAAAGATCATATGGTTTAGCCATCATGCCTTTAAAATTAGCATGTTAGTGGATAATCCAGATAAATGGAGGATGATTTGTTGGTTTTTTTTTGGAAGTTTTGATATCTAGTAGGAGCATGTAATTTAGAAAAATTAATATCTTTGAGTACAATATTAATAAGCTAGTATTTTTTGTTAAAAGTGATATTCTTATGTTCTAGACAAGCATAAATAATCTTGATAATTATGTTGATATATCTAACCATTAGAAAATTATTATTGTCAAAAATTGACCTTTTTAAATGAGAGGATGGAACTCTACCCACTATCCTTATGCACAAAAGTACCTTATAATAATGACTTCGGTTAAATTGATGGGAAAAATTGGATCTCCTGTACATGATATTTTGATCATGGGAATCCAAGTGAAATAACATTGTACATTTGGGCAAACATCAACATTAAGGCGCTATTCGGATTGAAGGAAAGTGGAAGAAATGAAGTTTAGTTCTAAGAAATTATGGATTTCTTCTGAATCTGCAACCATTGATTTAAGCTTCTCAACCCTTTGTTTTTCTTTACGCAAATTCCTATCATCCAAATACAGCTTGACAAAAACTTGAATGGTTCAAAGGTGATGATGCCTCCTTGCTAGTGAGACCCCTTTGTTAAAATCAACTCTATTTTTTCCTCCCTAATATAAAGTTAGGCATATACATAATTTTTTGAGTAGTTTTGATATATAGTAAGAATGTCTCACTATCCTTGCTATTTATTAGTGAGGCTTTGAATCATAAAATTTTAGCTCCTATACAATTTTGGATGGTGATGATGAATTTGAGATTCTTGATTGGCAGAAATGGATTTTGCATTTTATATTGCCATGATTATTTATGCATGAATATGCAAATATTTTCAAACGTAGTATGTGTGCATATATACATATAAATATTGATGTAGAACGGGATAGGATGGCAAAATCTGAACAGTTCCTTTCAGGAAACCTGAAACAGTTCAGATTTTCCTCCCAAAATCTGAGAGGGACTTCAGCAAACCAGCAGCGGGCTCAGCTTCAGCATCCAAAATCTGAGAGCAATCCCAAGTAACTAGGCTTAGGAGCCAAGGGAATTGGGAGGAAAAGTCAGGCTTCAGTCCAGCAAGGTGTTGAGTGAGAAAAAGAGAGAGTTGAGGAGAGACAACCCAGGAAAAGGGGCATGGGGGAGTTCGGCCAGCAGCAGGGAGGATTGGAGAATGTTTCCAAAGTGAATTGCTACATTTATAGATAGATTTCAAACGTCCATCAATAAGGGGAAGGGAGGGTGACAGATATGGAGGTGCTCCAATTAATTCCAATTTGAATGGGCTTTATTTGGGAATTAATTAAGCAATAAACTTAGTCAAGGTTGGCTAAGAGAGGTGGCTGAAAACTGAAGAAAAAAATTCCTAAGAGCTGTTACGGGAAGGAAGAAATAGTAGAGGAGTTATACTTCAATGAGGGAATTCAAATTTCTTGAATCCGGGATCGGCTGAGCATGAGAGGAAATTCTGGAAGTAATTCCAACGGGAAAACTGTGAGTTGGGAAGGAAAACTGAACTTAATTTCCCCCAATCAAAGCAGGTTGATTGGAAGGGAGTTACGGGCATGAAGAGGGAGACATTAATGTATAGAGAGGGAATTTATTTCCCAAATTCCAATCAGATTTTAGGAAAGAATTGCAAGCATAAGGTGATTTGAAATTCGGCCAGATGGGGGAATTGGGAGTTTTGAAATATTTCCTAAGGTGTTGGAGTTAGGAAATATTTTGAGAGGGAATTACTGGGAGGGGGTATGAAGGCCGGCGGCATGCATGGGTGGGGAATTGATTGGTGGGAGCAATTAAAGGCTTCCTAATTTATGAAATAGATTTAGGAAATAGTCAATTTAAATCCTCTTGAATTTAAAATTCAAAAGTGGATCTACATCAAATACTTTCCTAAAATAGATTAACTAAATTAGGAAAATAATTTGAATTCAAATTTGGATGAATTTGAATTTCAAACTAATCCCAATTAATTCCAATCCAAATTAAGAAATAAATTAAAGGGGACCAAGGGAGATGGGGCCGGCGGATGGGGCCTTGGCCGGCGGCCAATTGGGGACGGATGGAGGTGGCTGAGGCTATAGGGAATTTTTAGTAGAGCTTGGTGTATGGAGGAAGTTGGGGGAAATTTGGTGGAGTTGGATGTGACGAAGACGAATGATGGAAGGTGGCGAGGGAAGGCGAAAATACAAAGACGGAATAAAGAAAACAAAACCCAAAGATAGAAGATAAAACGAAAGAGACAAAAATTAAAGATACAACCGCGAGCCCGGACACATCCTGCGGCTGACGGGTACTACGTTGCCCTTCTCCAAGGGACTTCACGCCACGAGCCCGGACCCATCCTGCGGCTGGTGGAAACTCCGACTCCCTCCCATAGGGATTTCACTAACGTTCTTCCCAAAGAACCCAAGTGCAAAACGCAAATATTTTTTTATAATTCCATCATACCTAATACATGAGAATGGACCTCTATATATAGGCCTCAAAAGAAATAAAAAGACACATTTGCCCCTTGGGCTTACATAAAACAAGAGGGTAAAAAGGAAAATTACACAATTAAATCAAACTACACTTAATAAACTAAAATAAAACAAAGTGATCTCGATCGTCGATCTTCAACTCCTACTCGGATAGGCATGGACGGTTGGATGTCCGCATCAAATATCTACTTATATATGATGTGAAACATAAAGCAGTTGCAGGAATTGCGTGGAAATTATAAAAAGTTTTTAAGTTTGTTAATTAAAATTTAATGTTTCACAAGAATAGATTCTAGGATTTCTCAGTTAAAGATCTTATAATAGCATGCAGTTACAATATAGAGTAGGGAGAAATTAAAATAGGATTGAAAATATGAATTGCTTAATTTTCCAATCATAAGAATTCGCCGGTTAACAATTAGATTGATAGCCTTGAGTTTCCCTCACTCAAACTCTTGAGTATTTTCAACGGAAGAATAATTTATACAATATTAACGATGCCACCACAAAACAGTAGGCACTTATAGTATTACTCAATGAAGAGTTATTCGGAGAGGAGGTAGTTGGTGAATGTTGGAGGATTTGCCACTGAACGGGAAGTCAGTGCTCGTTGATGGCGGTTGTCAAGGAAAAGAAGTTCCGATCGATGTACTCTTCTACGGAGTGGTTGATCTCAAAATTGATGTCGAAGAAGGGCGATCGATGAACATCCACTCGTCCTTGAGGGTCAAATACGAATCCATAATCGTGCTCAAGGTCGGCCATCCATGGAGAGTGAAAGTTCTTCCAATTCTGAGACGGGCCTAGGGTGGTCGGCGGATGGAGAAAGAGAAGAGGAGGGATTCAAGAGTGGCAATGAGAATTTGAGAATTAAATCCCATAATTATTCCTGAGCGAAGTAATTAATTAGTGGAGTTAATGAAAGGAGAGAGAGGAGAGAATTCAAATTTGAGTTCCCAAAAAGAGAGGGAGGGAGGGACAGCCTGTCCTTAGAAAGGGGATTTTGATTGGGGTTCAATTAGGAAGGGGCTATAAGTGGGAGAGAGAAAGGGGGCGGCCCAATGATGGGGCTTGATTTGGGTGAATTGATTGACTTCGATAATTTTGACTTTAAATTAGGAAATGTTTTAAGGGTCTTTCCAAATTTAAAATACAAATTAAAGTAAAAGAGGGACATATGATCGGACAATTATTGAAGTTTATGTTCACTAACATTAATAACCACTAACTTTTTCTAATATTTATTAGAAGAGCCACTAAAACTTAAAATATATTTTAAAGAAAAATTCTATAACTGTTTCAAATAAATACCTTTCTCTTAGGGCATTGCATTTATGGTGCACATTTTCTCTTATTCTACTCATTGAAATTTTTCCAGATGATAATTGTGTACTTTTGTTCAATGATATGGTGAGTTATAACTTATAGCACAACTCAGTGAGCATATCATTTACGGTAACATAATATGACTTTGGAATAATATGCAGGTTTGGTTTCATACATAAATTAAAATGATTCTATTAAAATTAATTTTTTATATTGCCATAGATCTTATGCTATGCTTAACTAGTACTCATATCATGGTTTATCATTTTCCATAACTAATACATCCATCACAAGAAATACTATTTAAATAATCTCAATTATGGTACTTTTATTTTCATTTCATTTTTTAAAACCTTATCCAATTCATGCATAGGATACATTACGTCTGCAGCCAGTACCATAAGAGTGTACTCCATCATTCAATAATGCTCATGCAAGTATTTTTGCATAAATCATTCTATTTACATTCTCTATATTAGTTCATACTATTTTATAGTAAGCATTATATGACACGATAACTGATCTAATTAGGATATCATATTCATGTCATCTAATTCAACATGTCTAATTTTCTTTAATTGAGATAATTCATAAATCATTAACAATAAACATTTAAATTTTAATAATAATTGATGCATTAGATTTAGAAGCAAATGTTATTACTGTAAAGTAAAACATGACTACTCACCTCGAATTTAAATGGCTTGTTGATCCACTAAATTTCTAACATCGATTCCATTAATTGAAAACCTATGATCATTTATAATTATGTAATACATCTTTATTATCCTAACTTATATATATGTAATAATCCTTCTTTATTTAGCTTATTAAATATAATACCTAAATAAATCTCTTTTTCTATAAAAAAGCACCATTAATTCATTTCATTTTAATTTAAATATTTATTTCTAAATATTTTTTAAAACTTAAACTAATAATAAATTTATTCACTAATAATGATAAAATTACTTCTCTTTCTCTCTCCTCTCTCTATTTACCATTAATTTTTTTAATTTAATATTGAATAAAAAAATCATAATCTAATTATTATTATTTTCTATTGAAATAAGTTTTCTTTATTAAAACATTTAAATTTATTATTTTAATTACAATTTTAATAAATGCTAATTTAATAAATTTAAAAATAAGGTATCATCACCTAACACACGCGCGCGCGCGCACACACACACACATATATATATATATATATATATATATATTATATTAAAGTCTAAACTATAACTTAAGTTTTATAAAAATTTTAGTTAAATAAAACCTTATTTCTTCCTCCACCCCTATTTCCTCCAATCACTACAAGTGGACGAGCCCTAGTTGTTCACTCGTGCTCATCTTTTCTTCACTTGGCTTCATAGTACTGCAAGATGTTCAAGCCACCCGGCCTTTCATGCATGGTTTTATCTTCTATATTTTGTGGTATTGGTTGAATATCAGGTTACATCATATGCCCATGGAGCATCTGATTTGCTTGGCATTCAAATTGATGCGGCTATAAATCCGGGTCAGTTTAGTCTCTAAATTATTTTTTGAAATTCCTCACTTAAATTTTGGGCTTCTTGTTTATTAACAGCTTTTACAGGTTCTAAAGATTCATCTTTTACATCTATTCTACATCTTCATAATGGAACACATCCTATGCAATGTGCATCTTGTTTCAGGAAACAGCGGGGGTCCTGCCTTTAATGATCAGGGAGAATGCATAGGAGTTGCCTTTCAGGTAGATTTTCTCTACAATATTACATAACTGCTAGGCCTTTTTTTTTGTTTCGATCTCGTTAAGAAAAGCAAAGTTATGATATATATGCTTGGCTAGTTGTTCGACACTTATGTATGAAGTGTATCTGTCAAATTATTATTTCCATAATACTTTGTTGCTTGAAGAATGACTACCCTATGAACCGTATATGCTACAAAGATTGTGTTATGTTCAAGATAGGCATTGGCATCAGTTGATGCAACTTATTTTGGGGATAATTGTTTGTGTTGCTCCCCAAATTTAGCTATTTATAAAATCAACACCAACTGCATCCATTTGCAGGATGTTCACCCAAATCTTGAAGAGCTCGTCAAAACCTCAACCATTTTTTTTCTTTTGTTAAATTCTAAATTAGTTTATCTTGACACACAAATATATGAGTTTTAGTAGCTTATTTTTTGGAGTTGGGCGTTAGTTTCCTGAATAGTTTATTTTCATGCGGCATGTGCACAATTTAGAACCCCCCCCGCGCCGCTGCCGCTTAAGATCCTGTATTTCTGCAATTTAGCATCCAAGTTTGTGAGCATTTCTTGCTCTCAAATCCCTAGTTTCCCTATTTTGAAATTTATGCTGAATGTGGATATTTTGATGGATTTGTAATTACTACTCATGACACTTAAACATCTTAGATTCTGTTTGACTGCTTGGATTTCTATTCGTTTTTTAAGGTAAATTCCCAATCTGAGGTTTTGTTTCATTGGGTTAAGCCCCATTCTTGCAAAATATTAGGTCGGCTAATTCTTAACCTAATTTTTTATTGCTTTATTGGCCCACATTTATTATTCTCTTGTTTTGGGTCCCATCCATCTTTGTGTTTGCCCGTATTGCCTTGTACTTTGTGTATTTGCTTTAATCTACTTGATTATTTCTTAGAATTCTTCCCCTCATGGAATGATGGACCTCTGTTGGACACTGTTTTTATATGGTTACTCATATTTTGTTTTCTCCACTAACGCTGGTTATTTGAGTTCATTATTTTGTTTGAAAACCCTTTCTTCCAATAAGATTTTCTATTGTTTCATTTTCTTTGAGATTTAACTTGATGAAATGCTGTTATTTTACCACCTTCAATTTCTTCTCTCACAAATTTTATAACTTAGGTCTACAGATCTGAAGATGCAGAAAATATTGGCTATGTAATTCCTACCACTGTTGTTTCACATTTCTTAAATGATTACGAAAGAAATGGAATATATACTGGTGAGCAACTTACCCAACCTGGCATCCTTGACTTCAATTCTTTATTTCTTTGAGATTAAATGCTTAAAATATTTCATATTCTTAGCCTAATCTTTGGCGTAAATAAATTGCTTTAAGCCTTAGATTATGAATAAAAACACAATGGATGCTGTTTGATTCAACCGCTGCAAAAATTTTCCTTTAACCCCCACTACATATTTGGAAGAATTGAAGAGCCATTTAAACGTTCTCAAACACTAAAAAAATGGACAAATGATGCACATGCTTGTAACCTTTTGTTTGATTTTTCTGTGAAAACAAAGTTTCTAATTCCACTAGAGACCTTTTATGATTTTTCCAAGAATTTTACTCTTTTTCTATGTTTACCTTATTAATTGTTAACAGCTTCGAATACTCGAATTCAGAGTTTCATTGGAACAGATAAGTGATTTGTCAAAGCAAATGACACAATATAGTATCTGTTATATAGTATATATGCAATTTTAAATTAATATACGGTTATCTTTATAAGCTACCTACTTATGAAGTTTGAAAGCTGTAATAAATTTTCAAGCAAATGTAGAGATTATAAAATTCATTTTAAATTATCTCAATTTAAAGTATATTTAAATAGCTTGGAGATGTTATCCTTTATGCATTCAAAATGCAAGGATTTTGAGAATGTAGAATAAAATAAATTTAGTGTATTTTATTACAAAAAGTTGTTTGGTTTGCTGCAATATAAATACATGAAAATTTTTTAACTATTTGTTTTGATGTATAATTCAATGCCATACTCTACTAAGATGCAATGGCATGATTACTCCTCACCAATATAAATCTTATAACTTTGGGCTCCGAAAATTCGCACCCCGGGCTCTTTGCTTTCGGGAGATTTTTGACGGAATATTCCGGGTCAAAATTTTAAAAGGAAGATTAATTTTAAGATATGACACTACCTAGAGATTTTGCTTTTGTTTTGCGAGGACTTCTTGATATGGTTCTAGGTTTCCCATAGGTGCAAGTTCCTATGGTTAATTATGATTTCTGGTAACGAGAGAGAAGTGATACTAAGTGCTTAGTGTATAATAGCAACAAATTATTATTGAAAATTTGAAAATTACTACCTTGTTCTAAAGTGGTTGGCGAGAGAATAATGATGAACCCAATTAAAATCCTATGGTTCCATTGTACCCAATTATCGTGGTCCCTAGTTTATTTAATTAGAGGAGCTATGTTGCATTGACACAAGCACAACAACACATACAAGTCAATTATTGAAAATGTAGGATATAGGTGTGATGCGCACATGACATTATAATTTTTGAATAGTGCATAGAAGGATGAACTTAATTAAGAGGATTGAAACTACTTGACATAGGAGATGTTTATCATAACATTTAATCTTTATTCTAAATGAATCTATTTGGCTGATAGAATCTTTATTCTAATCATAAAGAATTGCAGGTCTCACCACCATCTTTTAGAATTCAAATCCAACTATGTATACTAAATTTTTACAAAATCCTTTGCAAATGTGGGTGTAGAAAAATAGTTATCCTTTACAAAAGTACTAAGAGTTCATCAATTTGAAAATATGATGATGTTTTTGACTTAACATGCCAAATGGATACCAATAGTCAAAATGTATCCGAATATCTTTAACTAAGAAGGGTCGACTAGTGAATCTGAATCAGTAAAGACAAACTAATAAGGATGTTTTATATAGATAACCTTTAAAATGTCATGTTTGTCAAAATATCTCCTATTGATAGTTGTATTGGATGGGAGCCATAGTCTTCAATAAGATATATGATCTATCTTTATGATGCCTTAAATACAAAGGGACTTTGCAACAAGGTAAGCTTTTGATATTTGTAAAGCTTTTGAGACATCAAATTATACCTTCGTTGTGGGTTGCCTCAAGTATGTGAATGAAGGGGCATAAATTGACTTGCAGTTGATTTTGCTTTCTCTTACTCTCCTACTTTGTCTTAAAAAATGTGAATGCTTGCTTTCCTCTTTACTACGCTAGCTTGGATAGATTGAGTAGGAGTATGCGCAATTGACTTACATAAATCCTCATAGTTCTTTGCATCAAAATAAGATGAACAATTTCTTGCAAGGAATGAGTCATAATTTAATTATTCATCACATTAAAAAAAAAATTCTTTGCTTAATTTGAGATAATGATAAACACTTACTTCTTTACCCATTAACAAATGCTAGACTTCTTTTCTCGTAATCATTGTGTTGCAATTCTATCTCAAAATCCTTAGCATTCTCTCCCCCAAGGAACTAACCACATTTCCTCCCTAACTCTGGGATGGCTTTATGAGCCCAGTTTTATAGTGATATTGCATAGCCATCAGTAGTATAGTGGATTGGACCATTTTTGTTTAGATTATTGGCCTCACAGTGCACCATATTCCTCTGTATCCCTCATAGTGTTTCCTCCTATGTCGGATTATCCATGGGTATCCAAAAAATGCCTCATCATTTTCAAACAAGTCGAGCATCTTAGTGTAAAAAAATGTTATGATCGTGGAGCACACAATCTATAAAGAAATATAACTCAAACTTTCACACTTCATGCGCTCTTGAAAGCTTTCTTTAGATCTTTTTTTTTTTAAGTTCTTATTCCTATCAAGTATGTCTTGCGCAAAATACTGCTTTTGCTCATCTTTTGGAATCCTCAGATGAAAATTCTCCAATGTACTACCTAATGATCAGTGAAAATTAAAAAAAATGTCTGAAGGAGTTGTTCTTCTCTCCAATGTTGAACACAATGGAACATCCGTTATTCTCATCATTATCATCAACTACTCTCATTAACATTTGATGAATTAGGGCCCAAGAGAATTGCATTTCTGGAGTTTGAACCGACCAATGTGTCTCTTAGCATTGAGAATGTGGTTATTAGCCTCAACTTTTTAACTAGTTTATTCATCATACCCCTAGATCTATACATGATACATGTATTGTAATTTATCTCCTATGATATTGTTAGAACAAACATTTAGATACATCACAAAATAACTAAAATTAGCAGAACAAAACATAAACATGGCTGAAACATGGTTAAAAAATAATCGAACCATAATGAAACAATCTTTGAACCGTCTTTGAATATGATGCAAAGTTGTTTCAATAATGGCTCGATCATGGTTTGAATATTGTTCAAATCATATTGAAGATTATTCTATTATGAAACAATCATCATTTAAAGATTGTTTGATTGTAGTTTGAAGGTTGTTCGATCATGATTCTAAAATTGTTTGATCATAGTTTAATCATGGTTTGAAGCTGAATGTAGCTTAAAGATTGTTCTAACAAGTTTGTATTATATAATCTAATGTTTTGTGGGTTTATGGTCATCACTAACCTTTACTGACAATGAATTGAGAGATATGTTTACATGAACTTTTGCCACAGCTTGAAAACACTCTCTGCAATCAATGAAAACAGAGAAGGTGCTAGGTAGAAGAATGGTCAAGGAGGTCCTTTGATTATTTTTTTTTTTGTAAAATTTTTTGCTTGGTTTCTGATTCCATTTATTAAAAAATGGGGTATTTTGGTTCAGAAAGTATCTTTCGGGTATATTTTTCCAAGAAATTAAATAGCAGTCATATCTTTCAATTTTTGCTATTATAGGGAATATAAAGTCATATATATAGTGTTGGTCGAAGAACCCCTTAAGCATGTGCCTTCTTTCCTGCAAGGCACTTGAGGGAGTATTAAAAAAGGGGGCAACACCCCCACCTCTTTTATTTATTATTTTTATTATTTTTGCTATTTAATTTTTTTATTAGTATTACTTATTTATTATTTTATTTTAGCAATTTTCTTCATTTTAGATTATTTAATTTGTTTGATGAGGAAATTATGTGCATATGCATGTGAGCTCACTGCCAATTTTTCTTCCCATTGTTCATGTCAAAATTTTATCCTCTCGTGTGCCAACTGATTCAATGAGCAAGGGGGCCTTCTTGATCCATTTCAGTGTTTTGAACGTGTCAGGATATTCCTTTTGGCGTAATAGGAGATGGATTTGATTGGGAAACTTGTGGATCAAATATGGACGTCAATATTTATAAAATTCTCAAAGTATTATTTTTTTTATCTTTCCTTAATATCATCAATTTTAACAAAGATCCAATTGTATTTATTTCTAAACATCTAACTAGATCAAATTCTTTAGAGCTCTTATTTTTGTACTTATATACATATGTATAGCTCACTTTGTCCTTTTTTATAGCAAGCCTATTGTATAAATCATTAGTAGTTATGGTCCTATTTTATAAATCATTAATAGTTATAATTTTTTCTTTGCTCACTATGTTCTTTAAAAATTTATATTTTTTACCATCTTTATAATTCTTAGAGTATTGGACTTTTTCATCAGAATGCAAACAATTGCATACTCAAAATCATAGGTAGGCTACAAGAATGGTGTCAAATTAGTTTTGGATGAGGTGGTTTTAATAGCTCTTCATTCGATATATTGATTATTTTGTTGTGTTGCTTGTTTCCTAAAACCTTAGTATTTTCTGCTTTTTACCTCGCACAACTTGGAGAGATGCCAGACGATATACTGGCTTATGCACATAATTAGATATATGCATAGTCCTGACTTTTTGGACAAGGACCCCTTCAACAGTTTGAAGTCAACTTCAAATGTATTTTGGAAAAATTTTCATATACTCTAACATTGAGAAAGCATTATTACAGCAAGCATGCGAAATTGTCTTGATCATATATAACCTTAACGTCATAAATCACAGGTTTTCCTTCTCTTGGTGTACTCCTTCAGAAATTGGAAAATCCAGCATTGCGCGCTTGTTTAAAAGTGCCATCCAATGAGGTATTTTAAGCATGGATAGCGTCTAATATACTTACGTGATTCCTGTTTTTCTTGTTTATCATTAGACAAAATCAAATTCCTATGCAAAATTTTGATTCCTTCAATTATGTCACTATAACCTTTTAATGTTTGCTAGCTCTTGATGATGCTTTCTATTATAAATTATTTATTTGTGTTAATAATTTTCCTTCATAGAAATTTCAATAAATATAATGTGATGATACAGATCTCTGCGTCTCAAATTATGTATTTGTGTGTTAATAATTTTCCCTCACAGAACTTTCAATAAATATAATGTGATTAGGATACAGATCACTATATTGCTAGGTATTTACTGGACTCTTCCTTGTTGAAGATTTAATTCTTGTGTTGTTAGATGTTCCATCAATTTGGATTTTGAGTGTTGAAGGTAATAACCGTGCTGATGAAATTTAGCAGTGTTCTCCATTTTTTTCATATGATTTGTGGCTAGATTGCAAAGTGCATTGATGTTTTTTTTTTCTGCTGGACATTGAGGGATAATATAGTAGAAAAGAAAATGAGTGAAGCATCTGGTGAACAAGAAGGGAAATGGTAGTTGTTGTCTCGAGCATCTGTTTTGAATCATTCCATGGAAAAACTCCGGCCTCCGCCTGCTTTTGCTTTTCTTTTCTTTTCAGGGGAGTTTTAACGGAATTAAGTTCCGGGGTAAATTTTGGAAGGCAGATGAGTTTGTAGATAAGACTAACCAAAGATTTCGCCCTCATTTTGCGAGGACTTTATGATCTGAGTTCCAGTTTCCTATAGGCTCAAGCCCCTATAGTTAATTACCCCTCCCGATAACGAGAGAGAACTTTCGATTAAGGCTAGTCATCAATCAGATACGTAAAAATACGTGTTATCTGGCATATAGTAGTAGCATGGGCATTCAGAGTGCTTGGAGAATTGATATTTAAAATTTGAAATTGCACCATCTTGCACTTAAAGCAGATGGTGGGGGAATGAATGATAGACCCGATCAAGATCCTATGGTTCCGTCGTCCCTGGTCTACTTAGTCAGAGGAGGTAGTCGACCCAACATGACGAAGGATACTTGTTGGCAGTCATGGGTTGCTTTGTCCAAGGGGACCTTGTAGACTGGGGTGGGTATTTATCTAAGGGGACAAATTTGAATCCACCTTAGCTAACAGAGGGCTTTGTGCCCTATTGATTCATATCTCAAGGATTTGATGCCACTAAGGAGCGTATTGACTCTGACCATAACCGATATTTCGTGATGCCATTTGGCTGCAAAACCACTCGGTTCAGAGGGTCCCGGGTCATAATTATTTATCCTGCGGTGCCATTTGGCGGCAAAATCGTTGGTTAGAGGACACGTACCACGTTCTTATTGACAGGAGACTATTTGAGAATGGATCATAGTGATATTTTCAACTAGGCATTATCTCTATGTGAGCTGAAGTAAATTTTAAATTTGTCCATCTTGGCAAACTATTGCAGAGGGTGGATGAATTTTGCTTTAAGTAATTCATTGTTGAATTTCATTTTAAATATCTAGATTTTTTAGGATTTTTGGGATTTTTCTTAGAGTTTGAATTTTGGGGACATTTGGGATGACATTTGAAAATTTTGAAATTAACTCCGCTGGTTGAGATTTGCATTCAACACGGCCATCATCGGGGTGTACGGGGTTATTTCCATTTGATTAAACCTTATCGATCCTATCAACTTGTTGACAGGGGATTGGGTTTCGTAGGCTTTGTGTCTTTATTAGTGAATTCTTATTATTGTAGGCTTTGAGGGCCTAATATGAATGTATTAAAATAAATATACCGGTCGCCGCAACCATATATTTGTTTGATGGTTCGAACCATGTCGACTCCTATTGACCGCATAGAAGGGTCGGGTTCGAACTTAAATTCACTTATTGACCCGCGCAGCATCCATAGACGTCACATGTGTACCAATAACATGCTCGTCGGAGCCCATACGGGTGTTTGGGGGTATTTTGTAGTTAAACCATGTCGACTCCTACTTACCTTCCTAGGAGGATCAAGTTTAAATTTATTGACCCGCGCAGCATCACTAGACGTCACATGTGTTCTTACAACATGCTCGTCGGGGCCCATGCGGGTAAATGATTGCATATCCCCTTTTAGTATACCTATGTGTATACAAATTATGGTGCATGTTCGGGGGCATTTTTGACATTGACGAGTTTTCTACAATAACTTGTAGAGGTTTGTAGTCATATGTATCTGTTATGAATCCTCTGCTTCTACTGGAAGAGGATCAATATATTTGTCACTGCCTCGTTACAAGCTGTATAAGTATCTTAGTTCTTGTCATAGGCTCCTTGTACCCTACCCTTCTTGTAGATGGCATATTATGTGTATGGCGGAACTTCTACTGCTGCTCATAGGAACTTGCATTTATTTTGTATTATTCGCCTCTGCTTGCAGAAGACCGATGTACTTACTTGATCCTGAGTGGTGATTGGTTGCAAGATGTTATTGCGTTCATTCTCAGTCTTCCCTATGTGTGTTGATTGGAGAATTATTGCATTCAAGTCCTTGTAGTTATTGCAATTACTCCAAATCACCCACTTGTACGAAATCTCATTACCAGTTACAAGTGATTTTTATTTGTAAGAGTTCGATATATTATCTTGCAAACTCATATTTGAAGGCAAGTTCTCGACGTCTTTGAGAATGATCTGCAACATGTATAATGGACCTAGAAGTATTCATGTTGATACCTGCTTGCAGTCCCATTGTATTTGCTTGCAAGTTAATATTGATTGTAGGAGAATTATTCTTCGTATGGAGGATCTTCCGTACATCTACTGTTGTCACTCGTAGATGGACAAGATTTGTGGTAGTTCTTTTATGTGGTGCCTCTTTTATGATGTTGATTGGTTATTGCTTTTAGGTATCATTGTGTGGATACCAATTTGATTGAAGAGCTTGGGCCACTTTAGTTTCATCATTCCTTGCTCCAATGGTGATTCTCATTTGGATGAATAGGCTCGTTCATTAGTGATTATATATTTATCATTTGAGGGTCTAATCCTCAACTTAGTGACTTGCGTACTCTATTGAACATACATCCTCCATTTGATCTTGATTGACTAATCATGATTGTCAATTAACGCTTGGATATCACAAATCCCTCTTGCTTTTTGATTGCATTTTTATTTGATTCTTGCTTGCATGTGTTATAGAGCTATCATGCTTATTGATAAACAACACGTTGTATGTTGGTATTTGCATTCTTGAAGACCCTCAGCATTTGTATAGAACCATAGTCTTCCTCTGTTGATTGATCATCACCATTGGAAGGGACATCATATGCTGCATCATGCACATCTACTCGTCATTTGTATGCACTTATGACTTAATTTTCATGAGTCCTTTGTTGTTCAAATCATTCATATTCATTTGAATGCCTTGCATCATCATTGATTTGAGCTCAAATTTATTCACATTAAGCTCATTATCATTTGTTCCATGTGCAAGCTTAAGCCACAAGTGTTTAGCTCGAATCTAGAGTACAATTTCAAGTCTAAGTTGAAACTTTTTGTACCAAGTTCATTTAAGTTCAAGAAATGGTTCCCCGATGTCTAATCTCAAGTCGGAATCTCGTTGTTATTTGTTTCAAATCTAAGTCCATGTTCAAGTTCACTTAAATTCATTTGTTGCAAGTCCAAGTTCACAATATTGGAATCTTGCTTCAATATTCAAATTTGATTCAAATCATTACACATTCAATTAAGCTTAAGTTTATGTTATGCTCCAATCAAGTTCGAGTCCAAATAAAGTCCTCCATATGTCCAAATAAAGTTCAGGCTCAATATGAGCCTCTTCCGTTTGAGTCTCCTGTTGTTCTTTGAATTCAAATCATGTTGAGTTCAAGTTCAGGTTCATCTTGAGTTTGAGCTCACTTAAGCTATTTTCTTTCAATTAAGTTCAAGTTGAGTTCACAATTGATTCAAGTATTTCATGGTTCATTTAAGCTCATATTTATTTAAGTCAATTGCATCAAGTCTACAAGTCCCAAATTGCCCTTTGAGTTCAATCAATTCCAAGTCCAAGCTCACTTTTTTGTTCAAGTCCTTGTGCGCTTTGGTCTGAATTTTGGCAGCCTCCCAACGTCTCCTCCGTTTAGGGGAAAAACAAAGAGGCAACCTTCCCCTCGTCGCTACTTGAGCGCTTCAGGTAGGTGCCAAATAACACCGCGGTTGCATTTTTTTTTTAAATCCCTGCCCGCTACATGAGCGTTTAAGGGTCTTAAGCACATGTTTAAAATAACATAATTTCTTTCCCCCCTCTGCACTACACGAGCATTTTGAGGTACTTATTTTTTGTCCCCCTCGTGCTATATAAGCACTCTGGGGACTACCCACCTCGTTGCAAGCGTCGTGCCTGTTTCCCTCCCTACTATGATACGTGAGCGCGTAGGGGGTTGTTGGCTTGTTGCAAGCTGTTGGAGAATTTTTGTATCCTCAAACGGATTGCATATTTTATAATCGGGTGCGGCATAAGAATATGATATATTACCCCGGAGGGTAAAAAAAAATATCATCCCCTTATGGACTCAATCATAAAATTTACAATTATTTAACAGAGATTCCCCCACTCGATGTTTGGTCGAGTGGGGTTTATTTATTCTGGGGTACAGACATCCCATAGGGGCAAGCCCCTATGGTTAATTACTTCCCAAATTTGGTTTGGGAAAACTTTTGATTAAACTAGTGGTTTTCTTCATTTTGAAGTCATTTAAATGTTGGCTAAAGCTTGATTTTTGTTGTTTTAAAAAAAAAATCCATGAAAGTCTTGTTTAAAGGTTTGGCCTTTAGGAATTTTAAGGAGTGGATCAATTTAGATTTAGATTTTGGGAAAGAAAGCCAAAGGAGTTGAAGTAGGGGCACTTGATTCTGAGATGGAACTCAGAGGTGCCCAAACTATCCTATGTTGGGCTTTACATTTTAACAACCTAATTTTGATTTAAGTTGATATTTTATTAGAAGATTGGGGCTTACATCCCAACAACACTTGTTGGAGGAATTGCCCGAAAGTTGAGGGCTTATAGGGTGATTTGGAATCAACCCGTGCCTCGGACCCAAAGACTAAGGTGAGGACTACCGAGAGGTAGTGCCTCGAACCTAGATCTAACGAGTGCAAAGAGGGACTTACAAGCTACACCTCACAAAAGGCATAACCCGCCCGACCTCTGGATTTACTGTCCCGCCTGGAAGGGACTACCAGCTAACCCTCCTAATCGCTTTTAAAACCATGCTATTCAGTCTCAATGCAAATGTAGAGTGGTAGGGTTGTTTTTATTTAGAAGATAGGTCTTACAACTTGGCTTTGAGGCCAAGATGCCTTTTTATGTGGGTATGCAAAATGTTGACTCATAAAGAAAAGATTTTATTTTGTTATCTAATCCTTAAGTTGAGGCATTCTACATGTGACACATTTTTGGCTATGCATGTTTATTTTCGTTTTGAAAACTTGGCTCCTTGAAGGGAGCCATGCAATTTTCCTTATTTGAAAGACATGGAGCCTAATTTGATTTTATTATTAGGTTGCTTACATGTTAAGGGGTAGAAAATTTAGTTTTTTAACCTAAGAGCCTAACGTAACCAAGTCCAGGCCACACCCACAGAAACAAAAGAAGAAACCTAAGAAAGACATGCATTTCTAATGCGCACCCAGTAAACACTTCAACACATGCTTTTATTTATAAACAAAATGCAGAAATGTAGATAAAGTCCAATTTATTACAACCAAATTTGGCAGCTGAGTTGCCTGCCATTATACAACCCAGTTGGATTAATTACAGACTCTACTTGTGGGGATCTTCAAGCTTTAACCTTCAAGGAGGTCTTTGAGCTTCATCTCCAAAATGATACTTTTTTCTTTGATCCTCATTGCTTTCTAATTCAAACCCCACAAGTTTTACATCCTATTTCTACCAAATACATGATAAAAAAAAAAGACTCAAATCTGCAAAACAGAGTTAGGAGGCAGTTTATATAATTAAGCATATAATCATCTCAAAATTGGCCTAACACTTAGAGTGCTAAGTGCTAGGCCCCCTGCTTCTACCCTATTGGCCATGTCTCCTGGGGGGTATTAAGCAGCGCCTGCAAGCAAACAGCATTAATAAAATTATGACATTTACCCCCTTCTTGGACATGACCACCTGCACAGAAAAGCATATATCTTTCTATACTAACCACTTAAGGGCAAGTGCCCACACGCAGACAATCCAAGGGCAATCAATCCACAACATCAATCACATGCGCACACAAAGAAAAATCCTAATCCTAGCATGCCTAAGGGGTTGTGCAACTAAGTGTGTGAGGCTTGTGTGGTATGTCACACTAAGGGTCCTCCTAGAGTTTGGGTCTAAGGGAGGAACATCCAACATATGGCTTTTGGAGCCACTTGTTGGGAGAAATTCTCCTTAGCCTTAGGGGCTAAGAAGAAGAAGTAGAGATCCGACATTTAGCTTTTGAGCTCAATGTTGGAGAAATTCCCCCCCAAGCTTTTGGAGCAAGAAAGGGAACGAACATTTCTTTTAGCTTTGAAGCTAAAGAAAGGGAAAGGGAGAGAATCCAACACATGGCTTTTGGGCCAAGTGTTGGAAGAGTTCCCCTTAGCTTTTTGGGCTAAGAAGAGAAAGTAGAGATCTAACATTTAGCTTTTGAGCTAAATGTAGGAGAACTCCCTCTAGCGTTTGGAGCTAAAGAGAGGGGGAAATCTCCTACAACTTTGGAGTTGGAGGAGGATTGGGAGAAAATGCAACTTTTGGGTTGCAAATTCATTAAGGCCTTTGGACATTTTGATGTCCAAAGAGGGAATTGCCCCCCTTCTAACTTGAGTTTGGAAGGACAAGGAGAAATAGGACTTGAATCCTAAGCTTGGGGTGAAATTACTTGTTATTTTTGGTTCAACAAGTAAGATAATTTGGGACAAAAATGGATCACTCAATATAGGTTGAGTGAAAGTGGACTTCATACAACTTTTGAGTTGTATGAAAAGTGAAAGAACCCATGGTTTTGAGCTAAGGTAAAGAATTCCTTAAGACTTTTGGAGTCTATAGGAGTGAAAGAGGATTTGTAACTTTAAGGTTACAAATCAAGAAGGTGGTTCTTTGAATTTTTTTTTTTTTGTATTCAAGGAGGAGTTTCATTTTCTTAATTTGGGTTAAGAGAAATGAAGAGGAAACTTGGTGGTCGCCTACAGTTTAGATTTGTAGGGAGAGAAGGAAATGCAACTTGAAGGTTGCAAAGTAAAAGACTTTACTTAAACATTTGGCGTTCAAAGAAGGGGATTCATCCTTCCAATTTGAGTTTGGGAGCATGAAGACAGATTTAAATACTCTCCCACAATCTTGACTTGTAGGAAAGAGGGAGGAAGATGCAACTTATGGGTTGCAAGTCCAAGAACGTTCTTTGAACATTTGGTGTTCAAAGAGACACGTATGTTCTCTTAATTTTAGACTTTAGGAGAATGTACGGGTCTTCCTACAACTTTTTTTGGGTTGTAGAAAAGAGAAACAACAAGCAAATTTTGGATTTGCATGTTGAAGAGATTCCTTGGACATTGGGTGTTCAAGGAGGAGCATTCACTTGCTTAATTAATTGCTAAGCAAATGAAGAAGACTAGGATTTGAATCTTATATCTAAGGGATTACTCATTGATTTGTAATCCAATAAATAGAAGATCTGATAATCTTCCTACAATTTTGAGATTGAAGTAAGAAAATGTAACTTGGAAAGTTACAAAATCCAAAAAAAGGGCCTTTGAATATTTGGTATTCAAAGAGGGGTGATCATTCACTTAAACTTGGGTTAAGTGAATGGAGAGGAAAGGCTAGGTTTTAAATCCTAAGCCTAAGCGGGGTGTTCAATCGTTAGACTTAGGCTCAAACAATTGAGAGAAAGAACTTAGAGTTTGGTTTTAAGTTCAATAACACCATGCAATGGTAAGTAGAAGTTTAGGGGAAACTTCAAATTACTATACATGGAGGGATTTGCTAGCTTTGTGTTGTTAGCAAATGAAAAGGGGACTTAAAATTTGCTTCTAAGAGTTAGAGCCATGTAATGATATTGGTTAGAGCCTTTGGAGACTCCAAGTATCATTCATGGGGGAATGCGTGTTGGTGTTATGCTCCAACAAACAAAATGAGAGAACTTGGAAGTTGGTTCCAAGTTAGAAATAATTTATGCAATGACATGTTTAAAGCTTAGGGTGCTCCAAATATCATTGCATAAAAGGTGTAATTTGTAGTTGTTGAACTACAAATTAAGAGATTCATCTACCAATATAGGTTAGGCAAATGAGATAGACTAGATTTAGAATTCTAAGCCTAAAAGGGAATTCTTTCATTGCCTTTTGTGTCTCAAAATGAAAGAAAGAGGTAGCTTAGATTTTCGGTTCTAAGCTACAAGACTTTCATATAACAATAGTTTGGAATTTTGAGAGTTCCCAAACCATCATATATGAGAGGAGGGGTACTCGTATGCTAATTTTGTATTATTAGCAAATAGAGTAGAGACTTAGGATTTGTTTTCTAAAATCTTGATTCATGGACTATAATAATTGGGACTTAGAGGACACCCCAACTACTAAGCATGAAAGACATGTACATAAGGAAGGGAACCTCCTACCCTTCTACAAATGTTTTGGATTTGCTTGAAATGGGGGAAGGTCAACTCCCTAATGCGTTGGAGGGTTTTCCTAAATCAAATTTAATATGATTTTGGGGATTTGAAAGTTTCTGGGAGAAACCTAAAGATCCATTTTGGCAAGATCTAAGAGAGACCTAAGAGTAGGCATGTAGTGGAACCTAGGCTTTTTGGAATCCTAAGTTGAGAACATTCATGCATATGGAAAAATGGAGCTATGTGGTGCTCCAAATTACCATGCATGAGGAAGGGGTATTCATTCGCCAATTTTATGACTTGACAAACGAATGGGAAGAAAGTATTAGTTGGTTTTATGTTCCAACACAAGGGTTGATAGTTTAGAGTTTGGTTCCAAACTACAAAGATTCATGTGTAGGAGAAGCATTTAGAGCCTTGGATAGTCTCTAAATACAACACATGAGTGAATTATTTGTTGATTAGGTGCTTCAACAAACTAAGTATGAGAACTTGAGAGTTTGGTCTCAAGTTTAAGTGGTCCATATGATGGATATTTGGAGCTTAGGGAGGCTCCAAAATACCACCTATGAAAGTGCAAGCATTTGTTGATTTTGTCTCAACAAGAGAGAGATGATCTAGGACTTGTTCCTAAAGTCATGATGATTGAAGTTGATGGAATATCTTGGGGCCTTGAGGAAACTCCAAAAAATATCCAAAGTGAAGGGTGATGCTTGTTGGCACTCATGCAACATAGAACTTGGAACTTTGAGAAAGTTCCAAGTATCAAACTTGAAAGGTTTTCTAAGTCAATTTTGGTATGACCTAGAGGACTTGAAAGATCCTAGAGATGCCCTAAAGATCGATTTGATAAGCTCTATCAAGAACCTAAGAATATGCATGCAAGATTCACCATTTTTTTTTGTTTGAGATATTTGATCATTTCAATTGCTAAACACTAATTAACTTACAAATTTCATTGAACATGTTTATCAACTTCATCTCATACTTGTTTCATAAGTATTTAGAGATTTGATAAGCATGTTAGTAAATTTGCAAATCTTTGAATGCATAGCAATATAAAACATTTGCTTTTATTCTTATTTTGCAAGACATTGTATACAAACTTAATCAATTATGCTCTCTTTGTGGGATTTCAACATAAGCCTTGGAAGGTTAATGTGCAATCTCACAACATGAGAGGCTCATCAAATTGATTAAATTTGCCTCCAAACATTTGCAAAGTATCCCAAAAATTTACAAGCTTCATCACATAAAAGAACTTTGCATTTACAAATTATTTTTGCAATCTAAACTTTGAAATAAAGATGCATAAAACCAAATAAATTGAAGCTTGCAAACTCTTTTTTACTTTAATGTGTTAGAAGCATGGGCAAACATCTCTAATCCTAGAGATTTCATAAGTTGAAGTGCTCACTTGCTATCACCTCCATGAGTTTCACAAAACACCCAAAAAATGGATTTCTAAAAGCTTTACTAATCCTAGGATTTGCAACATGAATCTTTGGAGATTCATGTGAAATCCTACAAGAAGTGTGCCATGGATTTAAAACCCGTCTAGAAATGCATTTTTACGCATTCATGAAAGCCATAGATAATATACAAGTTAGCAAACCCGAAATCCCAAATTTTGTGTCATTCAATGAAATGGGAAAACATGCCTCATGATGCAAAGAAGTCTACACCACAACCATTCATTTTGGGACAAGGAAAGATCGCCTAGCCTAGGGTCATTGGTGGACGAAGGTTTGGGAAACAACATGGATGTTAAAACATACACTTGAGGAGCATTAGACACAAAATCAAATACTCCTATACGCATTAGCATCCTCTACGGGTTCTCACATGAGAACCAACAACGGAAAACAACCAAATTTTCGCTATTTTGCAAAGAGGACAGCCGTCAAAGGGTTTTGGGGGACCAAAAAATCAAAGTTTCTAAGGACCTAAGGCTTTTGATCGTCAAACACATGCCATTGGCTAGGGAGCCTTAAGGTTTCGCCTAAGTTTCAAAGGTATACCTTCCCCGGTTTGTCCTAGCGCTCCGATTTTCTGTCCAAGCTGCTGTCCAAGATCCGCTCCAAGTTCTAGCTGCTGTCCAAGCTCCGCTCCAAGTTCTAGCTGCTGTCCAAGCTCCGCTCCAAGCTCCAAGTCGCTGTCCAAGAAGCTCCAGAGGTCGCCGCTGCTGTCCAATGTGTTCCTAAACTTCCAAACCACCGTTTGGGAGGTTTAGAAGACTTCTCCTGCTGTTTGGGAATCTCCGACAGCCTTTTTGTTGCCTCGAGGTCGTTGAGATCAAAAGAGGAAGGTGAAGAAGCCTTTCACCTTCAGTAGTTACAGCAAAAAAGGTTGCACTAATCTTGAAAGAGGTCTTCCGCTCAAGAAAATGCGATAAACCAGAGAAACGGGGCTTCCTTGGAGTTCGACAGCTGAAAGAGGCGGAACTGGACTGAGCTTCCGCGACTAAAGCAGGCGGAATCAGCGTCTGGTGAGTTCGGCCGAAGGTCCAGATAAGATCGGACCTCGTTTCTGCGCAGTTGGAAGTCGTGGACAGGGGGAAGATCGCGCGAACGGGGCTTCCGCACGGACTGGGGATCCCGCTTGGTAGAGTCGTACGAAGGGGAAGATCCGTCTAGAAGGCTTAGCCGAAGCCTTGAGCGGGGTCGGAGGGAAGATCCGCACGCGGGAAGAGAGTTTCCGCTCCTTTCTCCTGCTCTCCGTTACTCTCTCTGTCACTCTCTCTGTCGCTCGCTCTCTCTGGATTGCCGAAAAAACGAAAAGGGGAGCCGAGAGCCATCGTCTTCTCAATCTCCTGCTGTATACCCGATCAACATGCCCATGCCTACTCGAGAGTTTCTGCCGTGGAATGAGACTTTTTGCCGCAGGAGATAAGAGATCTGCGATCTCTGCTGTAGCCGCCCGCGGGAAATGGAGTTTGACGAGTGAATTAACGGCAGCAAAATTTAAAAATCAAACGAATCGTAGCCGTTGATTTCAATTTCAGATTTGGCTATTTGATTTAGCCCAAATCGAACTCGACTCAAATCGATTTGGGTTCGAGCGGGTCCGATCAAGTTAATTTTACAAAATTAAACTTGAATCGACGCCGAATTGTGTCGAAATGTGTCGAATTGAACTCGACGACGCTCGACGGGGTTTGATTTAACTTGATTTGATTTTAATTTAATTAAATTTGATTTAATTTGGCTAAAACAAATTTAATTAAAACAAATCGGGGTCCAATTTGAGCTGATTTTGTCTCGACGACGGTCAATTAAGTCGATCGAGCACGATCGAGCCTAGTCGGGCTCGATCGGGGTCGGGTCGACACAAAAATAAACGTCAACAAAAGGACCCCCAATATGTGTGGTGAACGAATAGAAGTACGCCGCACATATTGGCGTTGACCAAATAATGATCAAACGAGATCTTCTAAATCAAATAAAGTATGATTTAAAAGAGAAAGAGAGATCTATAAAAGCCTAAACTTGGATTTAGGCAAGATTTACAAAGGTAAGGAGATTTCTATATATCACCTTAAGGAAAGAGTTTTAGATTACTCTTGGAAGAGAATTTAGAAGCATTTTGGCAACTTCTAAAGAGGTCTCTAAAGACATTTGATATCTTTAGAAAGGGTTTGATGCGAATAGAAGTATTTTGGCTACTTCTAAGGAGAATTCTAGAGATTTTTAATATTTCTAGAAATGATTTAACTTGGTTAGAAGTATTTAGATAACTTCTAAGAGGCTCATAGAGATGTTTGGTATCTCTAGAAAGATTTTGGATCAATTAGAAGTATTTTGACAACTTCCAAAAGAGATTTCTAAAGATATCTCGTATCTTTAGAAAGAATTTGATTTGAGTAGAAGAAAATTGATAACTTCTAAAAGAGCTTAGGGATATCTTACAATCACCTAAAGGCTAGGGGTAATTTGCTACCACCTACAAGATTTTCAAGGATATTTTGGCTATCACTTGAAAAAGAAATTAGAGACATTTGGAGTCTCTAAGAGGGCCTTAGGGATATCTTGCTATCTCCTAAAGATTAGGGGTATCTTGGCTACCACCTAAAGAGTTCTCAAAGATATTTTCACTATCATTTGAGAGGGGTTAGAAACATTTGTTGTTTCCTAAAAGTCAAAAGGCATTTGGCACCTATTGGCAAGGTCTAAGAGGTATTTTGGCAACCACCTAGGAGTAGAGCTCATCTTATTTTGGCAAGATAGAACTCAAGAAGGCTAAGGGTAAGAGTATTTTAACTACTACTTAAGCCTTAAAGGTATTTGGTGTAAGATTATCCATTTTGGCTAGATAAATCTTAACATTTGGGAAGACTAAAGGGTGTTTTGGCAACCACTAAAAGTCTAGATTTGGGTAGATCTATTGGATGTTCAATTTAGGTAGAACAAGATCTAAAGGAATGAGCTAGGAGAGACCTTAGAAGGTTTGAATTCTACCTAAACTCAAAGATTGATAAGAAGACTCCTATTTGGGGATGTCTACACTTAGCATTTGATACTAAGATTTGAATTTGACTTTCATTTGGAGAAAGATAAATCTAAACTTTCCTTTGGGGAAAGAGAAGGTTGCATTCCTTCATTTGGAGAAGGAAAGAGATGAACTTTCCTTTGGAGAAAGATGAACTTGATTTTCTTTTAAGAGAAAATTGAATTTTCTTTCCTTTTGAGGGAAAGATATAAGACTTGAAAGTTTGGACCGAGATTTTAATAATCCGGACCCAATCCACAACCAGATGAAAAGAACATTTCCACTTGAAAGAAACATTCATTCATTGAAATTTAAAATTTGCATACAATCAATTGTAATATTTCTTGAGGTAACGCCCATTGATAGGCAACATAGGACGTTCACCATTACAATCAATCAACTGGTAAGATCCACCTTGATAGGCCTTTTCTACCACAAAAGGGCCTTCCCAAGTAGGTTCGAACTTGCCACCTATTTTGCGGTGGGCTATTATCGGTCTGCGAAGAACTAGGACCAAGTCGCCAGCCTTGAAAGTCCTAGGACGGACCAATTTATCGTGAGCTTGAGCCATGCGGGCTCGGTACAACTCGAGGTTCTGTTGAGCAAGCAAACGCTTCTCATCTAAACCATCGAGTTCCTCCAACCTTAGTTGGGCATTTTGTTCACTTGTAACTTCGTTGTTTATTGCAATTCTAAGAGATGGGAGCTGTAACTCCAAAGGGAGAACCGCCTCCGCTCCATAGACTAGAGCAAACGGAGTGGCCTGTGTTGGAGTTCTATATGTGGTCCGATAGGCCCACAACGCCTCCACCAACTTTTCATGCCACTGACGTTTGTTCTCATCTAAGGTTTTCTTTAGCAACTGAACTAATGTCTTGTTGAAAGCTTCAGCCAATCCATTAGCTCGGGGATAGTATATCGTACTATACCTCCAATCAATGCTATGTTTGTTAACAAATTGATTAAGCTTGGTACTCTTAAAAGCAGGACCATTATCGGATATGATTCGACGTGGAACGCCAAACCTGTATACGATTTGGTCCTTCAAAAATTGTAGCACATGGCTAGTTTTGACTTCTCTCAGTGGTATGGCTTCAGCCCACTTTGAGAAGTAGTCGGTAGCAGCAAGTATAAACCTATGACCCCTAGAGGAAGGAGGATCAATAGGCCCAACAATATCAGTTCCCCAGCTTTCAAAAGGCCAAGAGGCTATTGTTGGGTGCAAAACATTTGGTGGTTGGTGCAAAACTACCCCATGTACTTGGCATTGGTGGCATTTCCGTGCTATTTCCACACAATCTTTAATCATTGAAGGCCAATAGTACCCAAGCCTTTTAATTTTCAATTTCATTTTGGGGCCCGATTGGTGGGCACCACACAACCCCGCATGCACCTCGGTCACTATCTTATGGGCTTCATCTTTTGCAAGACATCGCAACCATATTTGGTCAAATGACCGCCGATACAACGTGTTGTTAATTAGTGAAAATGACAATGCTCTATTCTTTATTTGGTGAGCAACAGACTTCTCCTTTGGTAGTTTACCATTTTGGAGATAATCAATGAATGGTTGGCGCCAATCATCTTCATCATCTACCACAAACGAAAACTCATCACAAGAGGAAGGTTCATTCAAATTCTCAAAGTCAATAGGAGACAAAATTTGGCGATTTTGAACTTCTATTTGGATTGAACCCTTTTCGGGGCATGACATTTCCTTAGCAAGCTTTGCTAGAACGTCCGCCGTAGCATTTTGACCACGCGGTATTCTAACTAAAGTAGCATTAGGAATTTGCTCAAACAATTTCATGGCATACAAGTGGTATTTAAGCAAGTTGGGTTTTAGAACTTTGTAGGTTCCCGCAACTTGGTTAATCACCAACTGTGAATCGCCATAAATTTTGATATTTTTAATTTCCATTGATATTGCTAATTCTAAATCAGTTATCAGAGCTTCATATTCCGCCTCGTTGTTTGTACAAGGGTCCGATAAACTGTAAGAATATCGCAATATAGCTTTATCAGGTGTTATGAATATCAAACCAACTCCAGCCTTGCCGGGGAGAAGACTTTGTGGTTCAGTACCTCTTTGGAAAGAAGCCGCACCATCAAAATATAACTCCCAAGCGGGGCTTTCATGGTCATCTAAATTCATTATTTGTTCATCAGGAAGATCGTCATTTAAGGGAGATCCTGCTGGTATTGGGTGTGCTGCTAAGAAATCGGCAAGAGCTTGCCCTTTTATAGCACGTTGAGGAGTGAAAGTGATATCGAATTGAAGTAGTATCATGGCCCATCTGGCTAAGCGTCCTGAGAGTGTAGGACGGGTCATGAGATATTGAAGGGGATTGACCTTAGAGATCAGATTGACTTTATGAGAGAGCATGTAATGCCTAAGCTTTTGAACAGCAAAAATAAGGCATAAGCAATGCTTCTCAATGGAAGGATAATTCATTTCAGTAGGGATTAGACGTCTACTCAAGTAGTATAAAGCATTCTCTTTTCCTTCACTGTTGGTTTGGGCCAACAAAGCACCAAGAGACTCATCTGAGGCTGCAGTGTAAAGAATTAATGGCTTCCCCGGGATGGGAGCGGCCAAAACTGGAGGGGACAAAAGATAGCGTTTTATACTATCGAAGGCTTTTTGGCAGCTATCATCCCAACAGAATTCTGAATCTTTCTTTGAAAGGGCTGCAAAGGGTTGGCATCTACCGGACAAATTAGATATAAAGCGTCTTAGATATGCCAACCTACCTTGGAAAGATCTTAATTGAGTAAGACTTCTAGGAGGTTTCATTTCTAATATCGCCTTGATTTTAGTAGGGTCAATTTCGATGCCACGGTGTCGAACAACAAACCCAAGAAACTTCCCTGAAGTTACCCCAAAAGCACATTTCAAGGGATTCATCTTGAGGTCGTACCGACGAAGCCGTTCAAATACAACCCTTAAATCAAACAAGTGATCATCTCTTTCTTTGCTTTTGACCACGAGATCATCAATGTAACATTCAACTTTGTCATGAATGAGTTCATCAAAGATTCTGGTCATTGCACGCTGGTAGGTTGCACCAGCATTTTTCAGGCCAAAAGGCATGACCTTATAACAGTATATTCCAATGGGTGTTCTAAAAGCAGTGTATTGCTCATCCTCCGGGGCCATTTTGATTTGGTTGTACCCCGAGGATCCATCCATAAAGGAAAAGAGAGAATGAGAAGAAGCAATGTCAATCATGAGTTCAGGGATTGGCAATGGGAACTCATCTTTAGGACATGCTTTATTCAAGTCTCTAAAATCGACACATACACGAATCTGTCCATTCTTTTTCTTAACGGGGACAACACTGGCTAACCAAGAGGGGTATTTTTCCTCTCGAATAAAACTAGCTTCAAGTAATTTCTTCACTTCTTCAATTACTTGTTGTTCAATCTCCAAACGCATCCGTCTAGGAGCTTGTTTGACTGGAACAACATTTGGTTGAATGGCAAGTTTGTGGACTGCTATGTCTGGATTTAATCCGGGCATTTCATCATAACTCCAAGCAAAACAGTCCTTAAACTCTGTTAAGAGTTGTACCATATCATTGGCATCATTTTCATTTAACAAAGCACTTATAAAAGTGGGCCGTGGATTTTCTTCAGTACCCAAATTAATCTCTTTCAATTCATCAATCGTTGATTTGATTTCTTCCTCAAATTCAGGGGGTGCATCCCTAATTTGAAGGTAATCTGGGTCGTTGCTAGCCTCTAAACATAACCTCTCAACAGCGTTGTAGGTTTCTGTAAAGATCATATCAACTTCCAGATTGTTGGTAATAACCAAACAGTACTCATCATCATCTATTGGTCCGACAGTGCCAAAGCCAATGCCATATTTATTTTTCTTCAATTTGTATTTGGCATTCCATATACTTTCATGTTGTTTGGCTTCGCCTTTGGACCACATAGAAGGAGCAAAACCTCTTTTAATCAAACTTTTTACACCAGCGGGATACCAATCAAAAGGTAGTTCTACCATTTCATTCAAAGAAAGATCCTCAAGTTCTACACCCACTTCTGAACTTGAGGGTTGATGTGCTTTATAAAAGACACGATTCTTCCCCACATCTTCTTCTAACTTAGGTGCAACACATACATTCAAATCTTCTACTGTGCTTCCAGACAAAGAAGTTAAGCTCTTTACAAATTCATTCAACTTTCCAAATGTAGTGAAATCGGACACCTCCTCTTTCTGAGAGTTGTCCTCATCACATAGAAAATTTTCTTTAATGTTCCAAATAGGCTTTTCAGTGATAACCCATTTTGAAGCAGCATCTTTTGAACTACCCATCACATTTGGCTCAGCTTTTGTATTGGACCCTGAGCCTACATGGGTGATGGGCCTTCTAGGAGTAGGTGGTGGAGATGAGGCTTTGGTGGCCCTCATCCTCCACCCATCTTGGCCTCTACCTCCTCTGCCACGATCTCTCCCACGAGCACGTTGTGCCATCCTACCTCCTCGTTGTGTTGAAGGAGGGGCAGGGCTCCATCTAATCTTTTCCTCAAGCTCCTCTTGAAGGTGCTCTTGGACAAGTGTTGGGGACTTTTCTTTAGGTGCACTAGTTCCCACTTGATCTTCAGTTGGTACCACAGATCTAGAAAACACTGATAGCCTCTTTGGAACATAATAAGAAGCATCTTCGTATTTCCCAACTTCATGCACACTAAATGGTTTCAAATCTCCCTTTATGCAGTACTCTACACCATTCCTTTCATATTTCATACATTGGTGTAGAGAGGAAGGAACCATTTTGTATTCATGGAGCCAAGGCCTACCAAGAAGTGCTTTAAATGAAGTTTCAGAATCTATGATATGGAATTTAGCCTCAGTTCTCAAATCCCCTATCAAAAGAGAAAGAGTGACAGAGCCTAAAGCCCTTTGCCCCTTTTCATTGAAGCCACGCAACATCATTTTGTCAGAACTTAGTTTTTGCGTGTCAACATTGAGATGGGCCAAAGTTCTTAGGCTCATTATGTTGACCGATGCACCCGGATCAACAAGCACTCTATTCAACTTGAAATTGTCAATGTCAACAGTTATATAAAGTGGACGATTGTGATCTGAAGTACCTAGAAGTAAATCCTCATCAGAAAAGGTTACTCCAGGTACTTCTTTGAAGTGTAAAGCCTCCTTAAAGGAACACTCTGCGAGTTGAGCCAAACAAATTTCGGGATCAAGTAAAGCCTTGACCAAAGCCTCTCGCATTTCAGGAGAAAGCACAAGAGCATCATATATGCTCAACCTCGCAGGTAGTTTCCTAAGGTGAGCTAGCACATTATAATCCACTTTTGGTGGTCCACCACCCACTTGTCCTTGTGGAACATGTGTTGGTGGAACCACGCCCTCATTTTGCTGGATAGGTTCTTTTCCCTTATCTTTCTTAGATGCCAGTGGAGATGGTACAACCCGACCACTTCTGAGATTTATTTCTGTTATTTCTTCAGGCTCAGAAGTTGTGGTCACATCAACCAAAACCTCAGAATCAGATTCTTCTTTCATTTGATTTGTCTCTAAATCAGGTGACTCGGGCTCAATGACAATCCTTACTCCCTGCATTTTGTACACGGGTAGATCATCATCAGAACTAGATTCACATGATTCAGGATTTTGAGAAGATTCAGTTACATGTTCATTATCAGATTCAGAATGGACAGATTGCACGTACGCGGAAGGATAGTTCATTTTACTAACACCCTTTGGAACATACATGAAATCAGAGAGGGTAAAAGGCTTGGGGGATTTTCCCTTGCCATTTGGAAGGATAACTTGCTTGACTTTAGAAAATGATTCTTCTTTTTCCTTTCCCTTCACCATTGAAACTCTCTTTTCAAGAAGTTTCAAAGGTGAAGGACCCTTTCCCTTCATTGAGTTATTTGGAGGAACTCCAAATGTCTTTTTTATGGACATTTGAGTTTCTTTTGGAAACTCCAATGAGGTGTTGGGTAGTTTGTTTAACATTTTCAAAGAAGATTTAGACAAAGACAACTGCCAGCCATCTGCATCTGTAAGCAACTCAACACTGCCCTTCTGGTTGAACACTGTCGGAGGGGAAACTGTAGTGGCTGACTCTGCTTTCTGCCCCTTAGTAGGGATGACCTCCACATGAATAACCTTAGCCGACCCTTGTGAGGGGTTTGCTAAGTATGCATTAGGAATACTCATCCTACCAGACTTGTACTCACTTTCAACCCAATCCTTAAAGACATAGCAATCTTCTAGAACATGACCCAACATTCTATGATAAGGGCAATAGTTTGGCTCATTGCTCTTATCAACATCTGCTGGTCTTTTGGGTTTGGGGAGTTGGAAATTGTCATCTTGAATCAAGGATTTGAAGATTTTCTTTGTAGCATCTCTCTTAAAAGAGTACTGTTGGTTAATCTTTTCTGTCAATCCCCTTGGATCAGGCTTTTTTGCTACCCTCTCCTTATCCTTTCTAGGCTGCTGCTCAGTGATCTTTCTAGGCCGTTGTTGCTCAGTGATCTGAATCTGTTTCCCCTTTTGAAAAGATAATGCTGACACACTGCCCTTTCTTTCAACTGGTTTTTGTTTGAATTTCTTAGCTTGGTCACCATTACTACTATCTTTAAGGAAAGATAACTGAGATGCTTCAGATTGCAAGCCAGAAGCTTTACTAATCAATTTTTCAAAAGTCCTAATAGTGAACCCTTTGAGAATGAGTGCTATAGGACCATGAATATTTCTTAGTAAAATTTCTATGGCGTGTTGCTCTTGGAGTTGTGGTTCACATTTTAGGCTAAGATTCCTCCACCTAAGAATGTAATCCACCAACCCCTCATTTGGCTTTTGCCTCTCCACCACAAGGTCTCCCACTGTAACATGATGTTGGGCCCCCGCAAACCTCTTTACAAACAAGGATTCCAACTCTGAAAAGGTCTTTACTGAACCATTTGGTAACTCAGCGTACCAGTCAAAAGCCACCCCTGAAAGACTGCTCACAAACTGTCTGAAGAGGAGAGCGTCACTGCCACCCACATTACAACACCCAGCTCTGAAGTGAGCTAAATGTTGACGTGGGTTTCCTATACCATTGAAGAGCTTGAAGGAAGGGGACACAAAACCTTTGGGGTACTGCACCAAGTCAAACTCCTCGGGATAAGGTCTTCCTCTTTGAATAGAGTGACCTCCTTTCCCCTGTGCTATTGACTCCTTAATCTGCTGACTAATGAAATCCTTCAAATCTTCCTTTGAAGGTTGGAGATTTACTGACCCAGGTTCATTCTTCTCCTGACTGCCAATATCCTCATCAACTTGTACTACCTCCTTAGCCTTTTCTGCACTAGTGGAGGGTTTATCAATTGTGTTTGGGGTCTTTTGGGGACCCAAGAGCTGAGTAGTAAGGGCAGTCATGGCAGAGGCCATCTCATCTAATCTCTTAGCCATATCACTAAGCTGAGTGTCTTTATCTTTCAACTGTTGTAGCAAGGCACGGATCTGGGGATTTTCACTCCCCTCCTCCTCTACTGGCACCTCCAACAACTCATCTGTATGAGAGTCTCCTGGAAGAGAGGATCCTCTTCTGCTATAATGGAGAACATAGATATCCTCCTCATCCATAAGATCATCCTCATCAGGATTAAAATTTTCAATCAACTTTTTATAATTTTCCTCTTCCTCCTTGTCTCTCCTTTCATCCTCATCGATCTTTTTAAGGCTTTCTTTCAAATAATCCATCATTTCTTCAATGGTTTTGCCCGTTGAAGGGTTGACATGGGAAGGATGGTATTCTTCATAACTGTTCACCTCCATTGGTGCTTTCCCTTTATCATTAGGATCAACATGAGTGGAAGAGGAAGAGTGTACCTTTGATGGAGCCACTACCTTGGGTCTCCATTCTTCCTTCACCCCAGATGAGGAGGTATGGGATTTTTGGCACCCCAAATTTACCTCATCTAAAGGTGGAGTCTGAATGTGACCCCCAGAGTATGGCTCATCATAAGGAGTAGGAGGTCGGTCTTCTTTTGGAGACCTCCTAAACCTAGTGGGTACATCGGATCTAACAGAACTGGAAAGAGAAGTCCGAGGGACCACTCGGCGATCAGGATGATCAACTTTTGGTCTGCCACGGACCTCAGGTAGTGGTGCTGAGTAATCAACCAAAACAATCTGCTCACTAGCTGCCCTTTCCTGACGAGGCCCAGAACTATACCCATCTGCCAAAGCTGACACTGCTGGCTGCCTAGAGAATTTGCGCCTATTTCTTTGGGATGGTTCTACAATCAGTTTACTATCCTCAGGATCTCTATCCTCTTTCAGAAGTAGCTTAGCAAAATCTCTGGTGATTGTATTTTTCATGGCTTTAATCACTTCCTCCTTAGTTGTGTGCATTTGATCAGCCACCCTTTGAAAGATTCTCCTTATTCCTTTCTCCCACTTCTTTGTCATCTCATCAGGAGTACATTCAGAAGTTCTAGATGGAGGCCTAGGGGGTGGTGCAACTATCTTCTTAACATCCTCCTCTCCCCTAGACAAAGAAAGAGGATAAAACCTACTCCCCTCAGCTAATGGAGAGAGGTCCATCATCTCAGAATCCCGCTCAGCTTTTTCTTCCCTTTCCTTTCTCTTCTTATACCTCCTATATTTGTTCCTTTTCTGGGATTTTGTAAGGAGGTAGGTAGAACTGCCCCCTTCCTCAAACTGACTGAACTGGAAAGGACCCTCAGACCCAGGGACACTCGGAGCAACTACTACAGACTGAACTGGCTCAGGTTCTTTCTTAACAAACTTCTGCTTATGCAACATCGGAGTCAAAGCTGTTTGTCTTTCATCTGATTTCAAGACCTTAGGGAAGGTCAATCTATTAAAAACAGAAGGTCGAGAGGCTAAAGCTTTGGGAGACAGCTCAGCCACCCTCTTCCTACTATCCTGAGTAGGTGACCTCTCCCTAGTGGGCAGGTTTATTTCCAACACCTTCTTTTCAGATGAAGGTTGGTTTTCCAAAGTCCTAGCTTCAGAGGGTGTAGGACCCTGGAAAATAACCTCCATATCCTCAAAACCTTGCCCAAATTTGATCATGTCCCCAGGAGCAAAACGGGACTGATCAAAAGACAACTGCAACTGATCACCAAACTTAAAAATCAATCTGCCTTCCATTTCTGCCAAACTGAATTTTCAAACAACTGAACCTCAACAGATATCCTGAAAATCAAAATTTCTGATATCAATCTTTCTGTTGCATCTTTTTTATCCAATTATCATGACATCAACTAATCACTGCACTTTTTCTGGGTTTTCTGACCACTGACTTGAATCACTGACCACCCACAACTGTGACCCGGATTTTGACGAATGATGATGGAATTTTGTTTGAATTTGGAATCCCACACCATTTGATATTGTTTGGCTGTAGATTTCATACAACCACAACAATTATGGTGAAGAGGAGATTTTGAAATTAGGAATTTGAGAATGTGAAATTTTTTTGAAAATGATTGACTTGAAAAACCAAAGTTCATCTTTCTCACTTTTGAAAGTTCATTTTGCTTTACATTTGCTTGTATTGACATCACTCAACCCAATTTGCAAAGGGAGAGGCATACAACACAAAATTTGATTTTGCAAATGCCATTTAGCCAACATTTAAAAATGACTAAATGAAAACCACTAGTTAAGATGAAAAGAGACATCCTCCCCAGCGGAGTCGCCAGAAAATCTGTTGGAGAATTTTTGTATCCTCAAACGGATTGCATATTTTATAATCGGGTGCGGCATAAGAATATGATATATTACCCCGGAGGGTAAAAAAAAATATCATCCCCTTATGGACTCAATCATAAAATTTACAATTATTTAACAGAGATTCCCCCACTCGATGTTTGGTCGAGTGGGGTTTATTTATTCTGGGGTACAGACATCCCATAGGGGCAAGCCCCTATGGTTAATTACTTCCCAAATTTGGTTTGGGAAAACTTTTGATTAAACTAGTGGTTTTCTTCATTTTGAAGTCATTTAAATGTTGGCTAAAGCTTGATTTTTGTTGTTTTAAAAAAAAAATCCATGAAAGTCTTGTTTAAAGGTTTGGCCTTTAGGAATTTTAAGGAGTGGATCAATTTAGATTTAGATTTTGGGAAAGAAAGCCAAAGGAGTTGAAGTAGGGGCACTTGATTCTGAGATGGAACTCAGAGGTGCCCAAACTATCCTATGTTGGGCTTTACATTTTAACAACCTAATTTTGATTTAAGTTGATATTTTATTAGAAGATTGGGGCTTACATCCCAACAACACTTGTTGGAGGAATTGCCCGAAAGTTGAGGGCTTATAGGGTGATTTGGAATCAACCCGTGCCTCGGACCCTAAGACTAAGGTGAGGACTACCGAGAGGTAGTGCCTCGAACCTAGATCTAACGAGTGCAAAGAGGGACTTACAAGCTACACCTCACAAGAGGCATAACCCGCCCGACCTCTGGATTTACTGTCCCGCCTGGAAGGGACTACCAGCTAACCCTCCTAATCGCTTTTAAAACCATGCTATTCAGTCTCAATGCAAATGTAGAGTGGTAGGGTTGTTTTTATTTAGAAGATAGGTCTTACAACTTGGCTTTGAGGCCAAGATGCCTTTTTATGTGGGTATGCAAAATGTTGACTCATAAAGAAAAGATTTTATTTTGTTATCTAATCCTTAAGTTGAGGCATTCTACATGTGACACATTTTTGGCTATGCATGTTTATTTTCGTTTTGAAAACTTGGCTCTTTGAAGGGAGCCATGCAATTTTCCTTATTTGAAAGACATGGAGCCTAATTTGATTTTATTATTAGGTTGCTTACATGTTAAGGGGTAGAAAATTTAGTTTTTTAACCTAAGAGCCTAACGTAACCAAGTCCAGGCCACACCCACAGAAACAAAAGAAGAAACCTAAGAAAGACATGCATTTCTAATGCGCACCCAGTAAACACTTCAACACATGCTTTTATTTATAAACAAAATGCAGAAATGTAGATAAAGTCTAATTTATTACAACCAAATTTGGCAGCTGAGTTGCCTGCCATTATACAACCCAGTTGGATTAATTACAGACTCTACTTGTGGGGATCTTCAAGCTTTAACCTTCAAGGAGGTCTTTGAGCTTCATCTCCAAAATGATACTTTTTTCTTTGATCCTCCTTGCTTTCTAATTCAAACCCCACAAGTTTTACATCCTATTTCTACCAAATACATGATAAAAAAAAAAGACTCAAATCTGCAAAACAGAGTTAGGAGGCAGTTTATATAATTAAGCATATAATCATCTCAAAATTGGCCTAACACTTAGAGTGCTAAGTGCTAGGCCCCCTGCTTCTACCCTATTGGCCATGTCTCCTGGGGGGTATTAAGCAGCGCCTGCAAGCAAACAGCATTAATAAAATTATGACATTTACCCCCTTCTTGGACATGACCACCTGCACAGAAAAGCATATATCTTTCTATACTAACCACTTAAGGGCAAGTGCCCACACGCAGACAATCCAAGGGCAATCAATCCACAACATCAATCACATGCGCACACAAAGAAAAATCCTAATCCTAGCATGCCTAAGGGGTTGTGCAACTAAGTGTGTGAGGCTTGTGTGGTATGTCACACTAAGGGTCCTCCTAGAGTTTGGGTCTAAGGGAGGAACATCCAACATATGGCTTTTGGAGCCACTTGTTGGGAGAAATTCTCCTTAGCCTTAGGGGCTAAGAAGAAGAAGTAGAGATCCGACATTTAGCTTTTGAGCTCAATGTTGGAGAAATTCCCCCCCAAGCTTTTGGAGCAAGAAAGGGAACGAACATTTCTTTTAGCTTTGAAGCTAAAGAAAGGGAAAGGGAGAGAATCCAACACATGGCTTTTGGGCCAAGTGTTGGAAGAGTTCCCCTTAGCTTTTTGGGCTAAGAAGAGAAAGTAGAGATCTAACATTTAGCTTTTGAGCTAAATGTAGGAGAACTCCCTCTAGCGTTTGGAGCTAAAGAGAGGGGGAAATCTCCTACAACTTTGGAGTTGGAGGAGGATTGGGAGAAAATGCAACTTTTGGGTTGCAAATTCATTAAGGCCTTTGGACATTTTGATGTCCAAAGAGGGAATTGCCCCCCTTCTAACTTGAGTTTGGAAGGACAAGGAGAAATAGGACTTGAATCCTAAGCTTGGGGTGAAATTACTTGTTATTTTTGGTTCAACAAGTAAGATAATTTGGGACAAAAATGGATCACTCAATATAGGTTGAGTGAAAGTGGACTTCATACAACTTTTGAGTTGTATGAAAAGTGAAAGAACCCATGGTTTTGAGCTAAGGTAAAGAATTCCTTAAGACTTTTGGAGTCTATAGGAGTGAAAGAGGATTTGTAACTTTAAGGTTACAAATCAAGAAGGTGGTTCTTTGAATTTTTTTTTTTTTGTATTCAAGGAGGAGTTTCATTTTCTTAATTTGGGTTAAGAGAAATGAAGAGGAAACTTGGTGGTCGCCTACAGTTTAGATTTGTAGGGAGAGAAGGAAATGCAACTTGAAGGTTGCAAAGTAAAAGACTTTACTTAAACATTTGGCGTTCAAAGAAGGGGATTCATCCTTCCAATTTGAGTTTGGGAGCATGAAGACAGATTTAAATACTCTCCCACAATCTTGACTTGTAGGAAAGAGGGAGGAAGATGCAACTTATGGGTTGCAAGTCCAAGAACGTTCTTTGAACATTTGGTGTTCAAAGAGACACGTATGTTCTCTTAATTTTAGACTTTAGGAGAATGTACGGGTCTTCCTACAACTTTTTTTGGGTTGTAGAAAAGAGAAACAACAAGCAAATTTTGGATTTGCATGTTGAAGAGATTCCTTGGACATTGGGTGTTCAAGGAGGAGCATTCACTTGCTTAATTAATTGCTAAGCAAATGAAGAAGACTAGGATTTGAATCTTATATCTAAGGGATTACTCATTGATTTGTAATCCAATAAATAGAAGATCTGATAATCTTCCTACAATTTTGAGATTGAAGTAAGAAAATGTAACTTGGAAAGTTACAAAATCCAAAAAAAGGGCCTTTGAATATTTGGTATTCAAAGAGGGGTGATCATTCACTTAAACTTGGGTTAAGTGAATGGAGAGGAAAGGCTAGGTTTTAAATCCTAAGCCTAAGCGGGGTGTTCAATCGTTAGACTTAGGCTCAAACAATTGAGAGAAAGAACTTAGAGTTTGGTTTTAAGTTCAATAACACCATGCAATGGTAAGTAGAAGTTTAGGGGAAACTTCAAATTACTATACATGGAGGGATTTGCTAGCTTTGTGTTGTTAGCAAATGAAAAGGGGACTTAAAATTTGCTTCTAAGAGTTAGAGCCATGTAATGATATTGGTTAGAGCCTTTGGAGACTCCAAGTATCATTCATGGGGGAATGCGTGTTGGTGTTATGCTCCAACAAACAAAATGAGAGAACTTGGAAGTTGGTTCCAAGTTAGAAATAATTTATGCAATGACATGTTTAAAGCTTAGGGTGCTCCAAATATCATTGCATAAAAGGTGTAATTTGTAGTTGTTGAACTACAAATTAAGAGATTCATCTACCAATATAGGTTAGGCAAATGAGATAGACTAGATTTAGAATTCTAAGCCTAAAAGGGAATTCTTTCATTGCCTTTTGTGTCTCAAAATGAAAGAAAGAGGTAGCTTAGATTTTCGGTTCTAAGCTACAAGACTTTCATATAACAATAGTTTGGAATTTTGAGAGTTCCCAAACCATCATATATGAGAGGAGGGGTACTCGTATGCTAATTTTGTATTATTAGCAAATAGAGTAGAGACTTAGGATTTGTTTTCTAAAATCTTGATTCATGGACTATAATAATTGGGACTTAGAGGACACCCCAACTACTAAGCATGAAAGACATGTACATAAGGAAGGGAACCTCCTACCCTTCTACAAATGTTTTGGATTTGCTTGAAATGGGGGAAGGTCAACTCCCTAATGCGTTGGAGGGTTTTCCTAAATCAAATTTAATATGATTTTGGGGATTTGAAAGTTTCTGGGAGAAACCTAAAGATCCATTTTGGCAAGATCTAAGAGAGACCTAAGAGTAGGCATGTAGTGGAACCTAGGCTTTTTGGAATCCTAAGTTGAGAACATTCATGCATATGGAAAAATGGAGCTATGTGGTGCTCCAAATTACCATGCATGAGGAAGGGGTATTCATTCGCCAATTTTATGACTTGACAAACGAATGGGAAGAAAGTATTAGTTGGTTTTATGTTCCAACACAAGGGTTGATAGTTTAGAGTTTGGTTCCAAACTACAAAGATTCATGTGTAGGAGAAGCATTTAGAGCCTTGGATAGTCTCTAAATACAACACATGAGTGAATTATTTGTTGATTAGGTGCTTCAACAAACTAAGTATGAGAACTTGAGAGTTTGGTCTCAAGTTTAAGTGGTCCATATGATGGATATTTGGAGCTTAGGGAGGCTCCAAAATACCACCTATGAAAGTGCAAGCATTTGTTGATTTTGTCTCAACAAGAGAGAGATGATCTAGGACTTGTTCCTAAAGTCATGATGATTGAAGTTGATGGAATATCTTGGGGCCTTGAGGAAACTCCAAAAAATATCCAAAGTGAAGGGTGATGCTTGTTGGCACTCATGCAACATAGAACTTGGAACTTTGAGAAAGTTCCAAGTATCAAACTTGAAAGGTTTTCTAAGTCAATTTTGGTATGACCTAGAGGACTTGAAAGATCCTAGAGATGCCCTAAAGATCGATTTGATAAGCTCTATCAAGAACCTAAGAATATGCATGCAAGATTCACCATTTTTTTTTGTTTGAGATATTTGATCATTTCAATTGCTAAACACTAATTAACTTACAAATTTCATTGAACATGTTTATCAACTTCATCTCATACTTGTTTCATAAGTATTTAGAGATTTGATAAGCATGTTAGTAAATTTGCAAATCTTTGAATGCATAGCAATATAAAACATTTGCTTTTATTCTTATTTTGCAAGACATTGTATACAAACTTAATCAATTATGCTCTCTTTGTGGGATTTCAACATAAGCCTTGGAAGGTTAATGTGCAATCTCACAACATGAGAGGCTCATCAAATTGATTAAATTTGCCTCCAAACATTTGCAAAGTATCCCAAAAATTTACAAGCTTCATCACATAAAAGAACTTTGCATTTACAAATTATTTTTGCAATCTAAACTTTGAAATAAAGATGCATAAAACCAAATAAATTGAAGCTTGCAAACTCTTTTTTACTTTAATGTGTTAGAAGCATGGGCAAACATCTCTAATCCTAGAGATTTCATAAGTTGAAGTGCTCACTTGCTATCACCTCCATGAGTTTCACAAAACACCCAAAAAATGGATTTCTAAAAGCTTTACTAATCCTAGGATTTGCAACATGAATCTTTGGAGATTCATGTGAAATCCTACAAGAAGTGTGCCATGGATTTAAAACCCGTCTAGAAATGCATTTTTACGCATTCATGAAAGCCATAGATAATATACAAGTTAGCAAACCCGAAATCCCAAATTTTGTGTCATTCAATGAAATGGGAAAACATGCCTCATGATGCAAAGAAGTCTACACCACAACCATTCATTTTGGGACAAGGAAAGATCGCCTAGCCTAGGGTCATTGGTGGACGAAGGTTTGGGAAACAACATGGATGTTAAAACATACACTTGAGGAGCATTAGACACAAAATCAAATACTCCTATACGCATTAGCATCCTCTACGGGTTCTCACATGAGAACCAACAACGGAAAACAACCAAATTTTCGCTATTTTGCAAAGAGGACAGCCGTCAAAGGGTTTTGGGGGACCAAAAAATCAAAGTTTCTAAGGACCTAAGGCTTTTGATCGTCAAACACATGCCATTGGCTAGGGAGCCTTAAGGTTTCGCCTAAGTTTCAAAGGTATACCTTCCCCGGTTTGTCCTAGCGCTCCGATTTTCTGTCCAAGCTGCTGTCCAAGATCCGCTCCAAGTTCTAGCTGCTGTCCAAGCTCCGCTCCAAGTTCTAGCTGCTGTCCAAGCTCCGCTCCAAGCTCCAAGTCGCTGTCCAAGAAGCTCCAGAGGTCGCCGCTGCTGTCCAATGTGTTCCTAAACTTCCAAACCACCGTTTGGGAGGTTTAGAAGACTTCTCCTGCTGTTTGGGAATCTCCGACAGCCTTTTTGTTGCCTCGAGGTCGTTGAGATCAAAAGAGGAAGGTGAAGAAGCCTTTCACCTTCAGTAGTTACAGCAAAAAAGGTTGCACTAATCTTGAAAGAGGTCTTCCGCTCAAGAAAATGCGATAAACCAGAGAAACGGGGCTTCCTTGGAGTTCGACAGCTGAAAGAGGCGGAACTGGACTGAGCTTCCGCGACTAAAGCAGGCGGAATCAGCGTCTGGTGAGTTCGGCCGAAGGTCCAGATAAGATCGGACCTCGTTTCTGCGCAGTTGGAAGTCGTGGACAGGGGGAAGATCGCGCGAACGGGGCTTCCGCACGGACTGGGGATCCCGCTTGGTAGAGTCGTACGAAGGGGAAGATCCGTCTAGAAGGCTTAGCCGAAGCCTTGAGCGGGGTCGGAGGGAAGATCCGCACGCGGGAAGAGAGTTTCCGCTCCTTTCTCCTGCTCTCCGTTACTCTCTCTGTCACTCTCTCTGTCGCTCGCTCTCTCTGGATTGCCGAAAAAACGAAAAGGGGAGCCGAGAGCCATCGTCTTCTCAATCTCCTGCTGTATACCCGATCAACATGCCCATGCCTACTCGAGAGTTTCTGCCGTGGAATGAGACTTTTTGCCGCAGGAGATAAGAGATCTGCGATCTCTGCTGTAGCCGCCCGCGGGAAATGGAGTTTGACGAGTGAATTAACGGCAGCAAAATTTAAAAATCAAACGAATCGTAGCCGTTGATTTCAATTTCAGATTTGGCTATTTGATTTAGCCCAAATCGAACTCGACTCAAATCGATTTGGGTTCGAGCGGGTCCGATCAAGTTAATTTTACAAAATTAAACTTGAATCGACGCCGAATTGTGTCGAAATGTGTCGAATTGAACTCGACGACGCTCGACGGGGTTTGATTTAACTTGATTTGATTTTAATTTAATTAAATTTGATTTAATTTGGCTAAAACAAATTTAATTAAAACAAATCGGGGTCCAATTTGAGCTGATTTTGTCTCGACGACGGTCAATTAAGTCGATCGAGCACGATCGAGCCTAGTCGGGCTCGATCGGGGTCGGGTCGACACAAAAATAAACGTCAACACAAGCCACGAGAGAAGGATACTGATGCGGACATCAATACGAAGATTTGGCGCATCTATCACAGGCGGCGTCGTAAATCGACAACCATTATTTAAATTTTCATTTATGTATTATTTTCTGAATTTTTGCTATTGTTTTATGTATTTCCTATTTTACCCCTAGGATAGTTTATGTGAGTGTTTTGGCCCGAGGGGCATTTTTGTAATTTTCTATTTTTTCTCATATTATGACCTATAAATAAGGGTCTTAAGCTATTGTAAGAGATGGTTGATTAATATGAAAAAAAATTGTTTCCCACACTTGTGTTCTTCTTGTGAGAGAGCGTTAGTGAGATTCCTATGAGAGGAATCGAAGTTGTCACCAGTCGCAGGATGGGTCCGGGCTCGTGATTTGAGTCCCTTGGAGAAGGGCGATCGTATCACCCACCAACCTTGGAGACGTCCGGGTTCGTGGTTTTTTTTTTTTTCGTTATCTTTTCATTTTCTCCTTGTCGACATCCCCATCTCCTCCTTCCACCGCCACCGGCCCCTTCCTCCTTCCCATTGAACCGCCATTTTTAACAACCCCTCCATCACCCCAACCGAGCACCCCCACCTTTGCTCCAATTATTAATTGCCTTTCCTAAATTGGAGGGATTAAGTTAACGAAGGATTTTGATGCAATCAAAAATTTGGGGAGGGACCCAAATTTTTGATCACAAAGAACACACTCTTACTAGGAATAAAATAAGACATAAAATAGACAAATAAATAAAAAACAACAACTTTACTTAATGAAATAAAATGACTTACAAACATCGACTCTTACAAACTTGACTCAAATAAGACACCCTAAACTTGCTTCACATAGAGAAGAAGGATACTGATGGAGTGGCACTTGCGGATAGAAGAAAAGATTAGAAGTCGAGACGAAGGTTGGAAAGAGCCCGCAGGATTTCCGAAGGAGGAGGAAGAGAGAATGGACAAAGCTCGCAAGCTTTTCCAAACAAAAAAACCCGCAGTTTTTATCTCCAAAAATCACTCATATATCTCTCAAAATAATCAACCTAAACATCTCATATATATAGGCAATAGAGGGGAACTAAACAGCCCAAACAGCCATAAATATCCAGCACAGGAATTCCAAACAGCACCTCAAATCAAAGGAGGGAATTTCGGTTCCAACAGCCAAGCACAAGAAACCAACAGCCACCATTAAAGCACATTGAAGGCCACATTATTCCAAGCATTATTTCACATAGGTTTTCCAAAAGCCCAATTCGGAAAATCAACCCAGCAGCTCATGGAACCAAGGCACCAGCAAACAGGCGGAAAATCCCAAAGCAGCACAGTAACGGGAAAAGGCACTCCATTTCGGAAATCAGCCCATAATTAATTCTGAAGGAAACATTGGAACTCACGGCACCAAAAAGCAAGCAGCCCGCTAGAATCCAAAGCAGCAAAGCATTGGGAAAACAAAGACTGGCTGAATTCCCAAAGGTAAAGTATAAAAATCAGTAACTTCCCCATTATTATATTGTCTTGAATTCAACCACCAAGCCACGGTTCTCATTGAATTCAGCCACCATTAAAGAGCAAGCCATGGAATTAAGCCATAATTAAGAACATGCCACGAATTCCCAAGAGACAAGAAGAAAGAAGAGGGGGAAGGAGAAAAGACACAAGGGAAGAAACCAAAAAGTAAAACTCAACTTGTGTTGACCCCCCCTTTGTCTACATCAAACTCCCCTACTTGAAGAACTCATCTCCCGATGAGTTGGCTTTTGTTTTCTTCCGAGGAGGCGAAGACTGACTCAAAAAAGACCCAAAAAATTCAATCTAAACTTAGACTCAATAGACTCACGACAAGACAAAACTTAAAACAAGACTTGACTTGACAAACTTACAAGACTCAAATTTGACACAAACAAAACCTAGGACTACCTAAACTTGCTCTGATACCAAATTGATGCAATCAAAAATTTGGGGAGGGACCCAAATTTTTGATCACAAAGAACACACTCTTACTAGGAATAAAATAAGACATAAAATAGACAAATAAATAAAAAACAACAACTTTACTTAATGAAATAAAATGACTTACAAACATCGACTCTTACAAACTTGACTCAAATAAGACACCCTAAACTTGCTTCACATAGAGAAGAAGGATACTGATGGAGTGGCACTTGCGGATAGAAGAAAAGATTAGAAGTCGAGACGAAGGTTGGAAAGAGCCCGCAGGATTTCCGAAGGAGGAGGAAGAGAGAATGGACAAAGCTCGCAAGCTTTTCCAAACAAAAAAACCCGCAGGTTTTATCTCCAAAAATCACTCATATATCTCTCAAAATAATCAACCTAAACATCTCATATATATAGGCAATAGAGGGGAACTAAACAGCCCAAACAGCCATAAATATCCAGCACAGGAATTCCAAACAGCACCTCAAATCAAAGGAGGGAATTTCGGTTCCAACAGCCAAGCACAAGAAACCAACAGCCACCATTAAAGCACATTGAAGGCCACATTATTCCAAGCATTATTTCACATAAGTTTTCCAAAAGCCCAATTCGGAAAATCAACCCAGCAGCTCATGGAACCAAGGCACCAGCAAACAGGCGGAAAATCCCAAAGCAGCACAGTAACGGGAAAAGGCACTCCATTTCGGAAATCAGCCCATAATTAATTCTGAAGGAAACATTGGAACTCACGGCACCAAAAAGCAAGCAGCCCGCTAGAATCCAAAGCAGCAAAGCATTGGGAAAACAAAGACTGGCTGAATTCCCAAAGGTAAAGTATAAAAATCAGTAACTTCCCCATTATTATATTGTCTTGAATTCAACCACCAAGCCACGGTTCTCATTGAATTCAGCCACCATTAAAGAGCAAGCCATGGAATTAAGCCATAATTAAGAACATGCCACGAATTCCCAAGAGACAAGAAGAAAGAAGAGGGGGAAGGAGAAAAGACACAAGGGAAGAAACCAAAAAGTAAAACTCAACTTGTGTTGACCCCCCCTTTGTCTACATCAAACTCCCCTACTTGAAGAACTCATCTCCCGATGAGTTGGCTTTTGTTTTCTTCCGAGGAGGCGAAGACTGACTCAAAAAAGACCCAAAAAATTCAATCTAAACTTAGACTCAATAGACTCACGACAAGACAAAACTTAAAACAAGACTTGACTTGACAAACTTACAAGACTCAAATTTGACACAAACAAAACCTAGGACTACCTAAACTTGCTCTGATACCAAATTGATGCAATCAAAAATTTGGGGAGGGACCCAAATTTTTGATCACAAAGAACACACTCTTACTAGGAATAAAATAAGACATAAAATAGACAAATAAATAAAAAACAACAACTTTACTTAATGAAATAAAATGACTTACAAACATCGACTCTTACAAACTTGACTCAAATAAGACACCCTAAACTTGCTTCACATAGAGAAGAAGGATACTGATGGAGTGGCACTTGCGGATAGAAGAAAAGATTAGAAGTCGAGACGAAGGTTGGAAAGAGCCCGCAGGATTTCCGAAGGAGGAGGAAGAGAGAATGGACAAAGCTCGCAAGCTTTTCCAAACAAAAAAACCCGCAGGTTTTATCTCCAAAAATCACTCATATATCTCTCAAAATAATCAACCTAAACATCTCATATATATAGGCAATAGAGGGGAACTAAACAGCCCAAACAGCCATAAATATTCAGCACAGGAATTCCAAACAGCACCTCAAATCAAAGGAGGGAATTTCGGTTCCAACAGCCAAGCACAAGAAACTAACAGCCACCATTAAAGCACATTGAAGGCCACATTATTCCAAGCATTATTTCACATAGGTTTTCCAAAAGCCCAATTCGGAAAATCAACCCAGCAGCTCATGGAACCAAGGCACCAGCAAACAGGCGGAAAATCCCAAAGCAGCACAGTAACGGGAAAAGGCACTCCATTTCGGAAATCAGCCCATAATTAATTCTGAAGGAAACATTGGAACTCACGGCACCAAAAAGCAAGCAGCCCGCTAGAATCCAAAGCAGCAAAGCATTGGGAAAACAAAGACTGGCTGAATTCCCAAAGGTAAAGTATAAAAATCAGTAACTTCCCCATTATTATATTGTCTTGAATTCAACCACCAAGCCACGGTTCTCATTGAATTCAGCCACCATTAAAGAGCAAGCCATGGAATTAAGCCATAATTAAGAACATGCCACGAATTCCCAAGAGACAAGAAGAAAGAAGAGGGGGAAGGAGAAAAGACACAAGGGAAGAAACCAAAAAGTAAAACTCAACTTGTGTTGACCCCCCCTTTGTCTACATCAGATTTGAATTCAAATTCAAATTTGAATTCAAATTTATTTATTGCTTAATTCATTCTTAATAATTAGGCATTTAATGATGTCATTAATTCTGAAATAAAATCTCAGAATTTTGAATTCAAAAATCCCGCCGGCCTCCCTTAATTCTTCCCTTGTAATCAATTAGTTTCCAATTAGGGAAGAGCTCTTCATTAATGCAAATTTGAATTCCAACATTTGAATTCGAATTAGCATTACTCACACCATTAATCTCTCCCACCATTTAAGCCAATCGTCATTAATTCTCAAATCTGAATTTAAATTCAGATTTAAGACATTAATTCCCTCAAATCACTCTCCAAATTAAATCACCTCCACCTTGGCTTCACTCACATTAATTACCTCCTCTCTCCCAACCGTCTCCCCCCTTCTCACTGCCTTATTTCCTTTATTTTTCTTGGGCTTGATTTTCCAGCAACCTGAAACTCAAGCCATTTTTTTACCAGAAAACCGAAACTTTCTGATGTTCTGAAGTAACCAAATCACTTTGAACGTGTCCAGCAGCTGGAGTATGAATTAATTCAAGCTTGGCATAATTTGCCGAGACCTGCTCAAGCTCATCATGCGGATTCAAAGCTTCAAATAGCATTGATCCATCATTAGTAGTTGTTTCTATGATTCTTGGCAGAACAAGCTGAGAAAATCTGAGAATTTCAAAGTTCAAATTTTTCGTCCTACATCAGATACACATCTATCTTGTGTGGATATTGGAGGTTCGGCGGAGCTGGGGTGCTCTTTCGCGTGGAAGAACAGGCGTTGGAGGTTGAGGAAGGAAGAGAGGGACTTAGGGAGCTTGAGATGCGGGAAGAGGAGAAATGCCAAGCAACCCCGTCGAGAGACTTGAGCACTCGTTTTAACGACGCGAATGGCATGATCGATGAGCTGCTTCGCGAGAAATCTTGGAAGAGATCACTTCGGCGCCGAAGTCAGCGGGATATCCGGGCTTAACAGGTACGAAGAATGATTTCATTTTTGTTTTCTTTGGGTATTATACAGAGGTTAACAAAAACAAAATCTTTGCATTGTTTAAGTTGATGATTAACCAAAAGCCGGAAATAATAGATTTTAAAGTAGATGTTGGACAATATTGGGAAACAATAAATTTCATCCATTCATGTAAAAATTTACTTCTAAATGATCTTATGAGATATTTATAATAATAATAATAGCCTTACAACTGGAACGATCTAAATACTCTAAACATTGACAAATTGACACCCAAATCCATACTGACAATAATGACCATAACATTGGCATAATAACATTCAAATTTCATGGCATAATTGTCACAATCCAGCTCAGGAGCTTGGGTAAATTGAGAAAGGATAAATTGTCTTGTGGAAAGCGTTCACTACCCATCCATTAGAAAAAGAAAAAATGTAATATAAGGACAAAGCTATTGAGATTTTGAAAATTTAGAATTCCGTACATGCACACATGATATATATATATATATATAACAAATTGTATTCATAAAAAACATAAAAGAAAATCTTGATATTTTCATCAAAGTATCCATAAGATGCTAAACTATACATATTTATAACTTACAAATGCATTATTATATAATCCACTTTGGAGCATTTATTTATAGATCATCAAAACGACATGCAAATGTAATAGCTTTCAACAAAACTCCCTAATCTAACAATAAGATTAGAAGCAAATAAAATGCACTCAATCTTTGTTTACTAGGTTTTGGGCAACGGAGAAACCAAACTCTACGCTTACTAGCTTAGGCAAAGGTGAATCTCGGCTCCTTGTGAATCATTATCACCTACAAGATTAGGGGATTAGAAAAGTAATTAAAATGGGGAAGAAGTTCACCTTTATCAAAACCGGGAAACAAGTAGGCGAGGTGTCGAAGAAGTTCTCCCTAGCTCCTCGTGAAGGTTCAACTGGAGGGGAAGAAGTCTCTCCCTAGCGTTGAAGTGTTGAATGTAATGATCTTTTGCTCGCCTTGAAGAATCCTTTGAGAGAAAGAAGTTTCCCTCAAGAATTCAAGTAGGAGAAGGCAAGACGAGGGTGGCCGGCCAAGGGGAGAGATTTGGAGACGTTAGGTTCAGATTTTGGTAATCAGGTTTAAAGTTTCGAAGGGGGAAAATTGGGTGGAAAGGCTGAAATCACCTTCCCAATCAAGGTCCTTTCTTTTTTGGAAAGAATTTGAATGGCCTAAGGGGAGGAGAGGGGCGGCGGGTAAGGTAGAGAAAGGATGAAGGATTTATTTCCAAAACTTAATATTATGTTTTGGAAATTAATTAGGACTTAGGAGGTGAGGGGTTTTGGAAATTTAGGCAAAGGAGGTGGAGGGGGGGCCAAGTGTCTAGATGCAATGTATTTGGAGTTAAGGCTTTAATTAATCAATCTATCATGATTTGATTGATTGAATTAAATAAGAACCTTTCCCAAAATAGGATAAAGAGAAAAGGAAAGATTTGAAATTTGGAGTTAAGGCTTTAATTAATCAATCCATCATGATTTGATTGATTGAATTAAATAAGAATCTTTCCCAAAATAGGATAAAGAGAAAATGAAAGATTTGAAATTTGGAGTTAAGGCTTTAATTAATCAATCCATCATGATTTGATTGATTGAATTAAGTAAGAACCTTTCTTAAAATAAGATTAAGAGAAAAGGAAAGATTTGAAATCTAAAATTGATTTATTTCAAATTCAAATCCTTTCCAAAAATAAGTTGACTTAAATAAGGAAAGTGGTAAAGGAATTCCAATTAACTTGAAATTCAAATGGAGTTTAATTTAGGAAACTTTTCTAAAATAGATTTTATAATTTTAGGAAAGATTTTAAATTTCAAATTGAGTGAATTTGAATTCAAAATCTATCCAAAATTATGGCAATCTAGAATAGGAAATAAATCCAAGAGAGGGTAAGGGGTTAGGGGCCAGCGGCTTGCTTGGGGTTCGGGTGAGGGAGCCGGCGGCTAGGTGGAGGTAACTTGGAGAGTTTTTGGTGGAAGGTTGGTGGGGATGAAGGTGGCCGGCGGCTTGGAGTGAGGTGGGGTTAGGCAGACGATTGGGTAGGAGATGAGAAGGAAGGGAAAATAGATAACGAAGAAAACCACGAACCCGCCGTCTCCAAGGTTGGTTGGTGATCCAAATTCCCTCTCCTAGGGATCTCGCTCTCTCTCCAAGCACTCTCAAGAACTCAAGCAACAGCACAAAATTTTTTTATCGTTCAATCATTTACTTTAGAAGTACATGAGGGATATAAATAGTCTCGTACAAAAAAGGCTCAAAGATAAAAGACGACCTTGCCTTTAGGCTTACATATGACTTCCCTTAAGCAAGGGGTAAAACGGGAAAAATAATTACAACATAAATAACAAATAATATAATAAAACAAATACACGAAATAACTCAAAACACATCGACTCGATCGTCGCCGTAGATCGACAGTCACGCCTCAGATATACTTTTCATGCTCTGATGTCCCCATCATTTTCTCTGCTTGAAAATATACTTGTTTCGATCAATGATTTTGCAATGTTTCCTGTTGGAAAAATTCGGACTTGCAGCAAGACATATATACACTTAAGCTTCTTTGAACTTTGAATTATTCAAATGTGCTGTGGAATTTCCTAATCATGCTGTTTTCTAACAATTGTTTTTGTTTTAGCTGTAATAAGATCTATTATTTCCGACTTAATTGACCTTTTTTGTAAATGTACTTATAGTTTGTCGTTCAAACAACGTCACTAGAAAGAACAGTGGATGTGGTTATATCATAGTTTTGCTATGCTAGGTTTATATTTGATTAAACTTCTTTTTTTCTCCCCTTAAGTGAATTATGCAGCCCCTGATAAAACCAATTTGAAACGTCTTTCCTTGTCTACATTTTTTCATTCACTTAAGCATCTATGGCCTAATTTAGAGCTCTCATTTTCTTCGTGCTTCTATTTTGAAGGGTGTTATGGTTCGTAGAGTTGAACCCACCTCACCAGCGCATGGTGTTCTAAAAGAGGTACTTCTCAATAAAGCCACACATAATCTGGTCTTTAATTTTCTAGTCATTTGTTTTACTTTATACTTTTTATTTTTTATTTTTTATGTATATTTAAATGAAACAACAAAAGCCTTCACGTTTTCATGGCTTAACTTAATGATTTCAACCTGTTCGTCTGTCTTTTGGTTATTATGCGAATCAATTCAGTATCAAGTGTTCTTTTTACTGCAGGTCAATTGTCGAAAACCCAAAAAAAAACTGGCAAATGAGTCTAATTAGTAATGGTGTATATGCATGGCATGAATTTGAATCAAATTAAGTGCCTGATTTTTCTCTGATGAGATCTACAAATTCCAATAGCATGGAATAATAATTGCAACGGAAATCTTCTGAAATCTTCATGTTTCACGTGCAAATTAGTCAGTATTGTACTTGCCAAAGTAAATTCATTCATACTTTTAGCTAACTCATGGTATTTGGAGACTGGACGGTCATATAAACTATTGATAACTGTAATTATCTACATTTTAGCTTTCAAATTTTACTAGTCTATTTTCAAATTTTACTAGTATCCTGGTGTTGATCTCTTCATCAGCTGTAGATATTAATCAAGGTTGTGAAAATCGGACTGGATATAGAACTAGGAGTGGTTTAGGGTTCAATAGTTTGATCGGGATCTAGCCGGTTTGACGTAATAAATATGAAAATTATTTAAATAAAATTTAAATGACACAATAATCATGTAATAACATTATTTGTTTATTAAAAAATAAATTGAATTCACACATTAATAATATCTTATGTAATTTTAACTTTAAACATATTAAATATTTAATTTAATTCAAATTTAACAAAAAATTATCTTAAATATGAATTTATAATTTTATTGTGCATTATTATTAATTTATGTTATATGTTTAGATATAATTTACAGTTTTACACCTATAAATTATATATTATTAAGGTTAGATCATTTATTATTAATAAATAAATAAATAAATAATTTTTATAGTACATAAATAATAAATGAAGTGTATAATTTATTTAATATTATTAATTTAAAATAAATGCTATTTACATCATAAAAAGTTTATTTAAATTTTTTTAAAAAGTATATAATGAATGTTGTAAACTTAAGAAGTAAGAACTTCAATTTATTTAGTCACACATTACTTGGGAACTTCTTGGTAATGTTTATATTGTTGTTTGAGTTTAGATGAGGTAAGAACTGACATATAGTGATAAAGCCATGTGAAATATTTAGTTTGAATTTCTTTGTTAAAAATAAGCATTTTAAATTTAAATTAATTTGTTAAATTACAAATATTATTTAAATAATTCAGAAATTGAATCAACCGATTCAAGGGAACCTGGACTGGTTCACCTATTCCCCGGTTGAACTAGCAATTTTGGCAGGTTCAGCCCTGTTTGATGTAGAAACGATTTTCTGGATGTGCTGGACCTACCTTAAATAGGTTCACAGTTGAACCGGTCAGACCGGCCTGATTTGGTCAGGTTTTAAAACCCTAATATAAACAGTAAAAATAATCTTCAAAATTTTGAAACACCTCAACTCCATCATAATTGTGAACACAATGATGGCAACATGTCTCCGCAGCTTTTTGATTTAAATTAGAGCATTAGAGAGATTCTTTGGTGGATTAGTGATTTTTTTTTTTGTTGGGACATTTACGCCAATGAAGACAAATTCACACACACATTGCATACACAAGGACTCGAACCCAAGACCTCTTTGATTGTAGCCTAAACTCTCAACCAACAGGGCAAGATGAGTTGTGTGTGGATTAGTGATTTCATATTCTTTTTACCATAAGGGGCAGGAATGAAAAGAAATTCTATCAACACTCACCTATATTCATTAGGTTTCAAGCTGGACTATCTAAATAAATAATTTAGTGATTTTCATGATCCATAGGATGGTACCTCCTTGATTTTTTTTTCTTCTCTACGATGTTTGATAATTGTCCTTATTGCACTCAACTCATTATCTAGTTAGTATACATTGCTTTTAAAAGAAAAAAAAACATTATTATGTGTGACCACATTTATCATAAATTATTCGCCAGTCTAATATGATGATCAATTTTATTTATTATGTGAAGTCTCAACCAAAACTTTTCTATTATGTCTGTAGTTCTTCGTTTGACGTCTGAACAACTAATTTTACATGATATTCAAAATTTTCAGGGAGATGTGATTGTAAGCTTTGATGGGGTACAAGTTGGGTGTGAAGGAACTGTCCCTTTTCGATCTACAGAGAGAATTGCTTTCCGCTATCTTATAAGTCAAAAGTAATGTCCTGTTTCATTTTTCTTCATTTAAATTATGTTGTCGTTTTCAGTGAAATTCTATATATTTTTTATGCCCAAATCTATGTTTTCTTGAATCTTCCATGGTGCGTGGTCACTCCTATGTTCTCTATTTGCTCGTTGGCTGGCATATTATTTGGTGCATTTGATAATTATGAATCTGCTCATATTTTAAAAGCTATTAATTTGACACGCGGATATTTTTAGTGGTAGAACAATCAATATACGCTCTACTCATATTTTCACCTTTGTACTTTTCCACATATATTCTTTTTTGGCTTCAAACCTGCTTGAATGTAGCATGAATTTTATGGCACTAATATGCTTTTTTTTCAGTATTTCGAATTCTTATGCAGTTTTTTTTCTTTTCTTGTTTTTGTTCAAAATTAGATTTTCTGGTGATGCTGCAGAACTGGGAATCATCCGGGAAGGTGCATATATAAAAGTTCAGACAGTTCTTCAACCACGTGTGCATTTAGTAAGAAACATCTCTTATTTGATCGATACATGATTTGGAGTTGGACATTTTATCGTTTTGAATCATGGAACAGTGAAGTTTCCAGTTATAAATGGTAAATATTCTTTTCCTAAATAGGTGCCTTATAATGTTGAAGGAGGGCAGCCTTCGTATCTGATTATTGCTGGTCTGGTATTCACTCCACTCTCCGAACCTCTGATAGAGTAAGTTAAATCCCAATCACTGAATGAATCTGATTACTATTCACGAGCAGTTTTAGACAGTCTGAATTGTAATAGCTGAACTGAATACAGGGAGGAGTGTGAAGATTCCATTGGGGTAAGCCAATTTCTGGTTTTTTCATTATATTTTGTACTTGTTTTATGGAAACTTTGGTTATGTGATGGCCGTTTTGTTTGTTTGTTTGTTTGTTTTCAGCTGAAACTGTTGGCTAAGGCTCGCTATTCTCTAGCAAGATTTAAAGGAGAGCAAATAGTAATTCTATCTCAGGTCAGCAATTTTATTTTCTGATGAAAGAATTTAGTTTGTTTTGATCTATTAGTTTGTACTTCGCCAAGTTTATTCTGTGTTTCAACATATTTTTTGAAGTTGTTTAGCTATGAGAAATAGTGTTGTGAACTGGACCTCTTCTATTCACATCCATACCATTCCAGTTTAATTGGTATTCTCATTGTTGAAATCCCTGAACCTTCTTTTTTTGGCTCCTAGTTAAGAGGATAGGGGTATATATATAAAATGAGGCACAAACACGTACATGAAGTAAAAGGGGCACATGACAAGTCAATTATTGAAAATATTAGACACTAACATGGGTTAAACATGGCATTATAATTTTTTATATTGTAAAAATATTTTATAGAAATTTAATAAGTAGAATATTAAAAGTAATTAAGAAATAATAAGTCATTTAACTATGATTTGTGCTTAAAATAATTAATATTAGGATTTCGAGAGTCGGGCATAGATATCATGTCAGGCATCGAGAGGGGAGACTAAAATGCTATCAAGAGTTCGGCTTCGATGTTGTACAATGGGCATTGGGCATCGATGCCGATATAGCATTAGCTCTCGATATCAAGACGATGTCGGTCATCAATATTGAGATACATTTAACAAAGATGAGAGGTTGAGATGACACGGGGGCGTGATTGTGGGGGTAGAAATTATTGGCGTTGAGCATGAATGTTAAGATATCACCACACTTCGATGTTGAGATGGTTTTAAAACATTGATGTTGTGATAGCTTTGGATGTCGATTTGAGATAACATCATATGTTGTTGTGAAAACCTAGTTGTAACTTGCTAGAGAGAAATGAAAATGGGAATGTTCAGAGAATGAGGTGTTCAGTACGAGCGATTGGGATTGTGGAAAGGAAATAAGAAATTATGTTTTTTTTTTCTTAATGAATAAAATTTTGAAGTACAATAAATTATATTAAAATAAATTCATACTATGTTTAAGGCACGTGCATCCAATTTTTTTTTTTTTTTTATAATATATTTTTGGAGAAAATGATCAAAGGATCCTTTGATTCTTTATGAAGGATCATAATGATTTTCAGCTATATTAAAGGAACAATTTGGTCCTTCAAATCTTAAAAAATGAATCAAAACAGTGAGCCAAAGTGTAAACTCTAATGGATGATGCATCATATTTGTATCTGCTAGACAACTAATAAGAAGCAACAACTTTGTATAATGATGCCGCCCATTCCTATGGCAGTTGATTAAGGGCTTTGACCCATCCAAGGGTGATGTGAAACGTATTAGCATGGATGATTAAATTAAGGAAGTTTGCACGCTTAAATTTTATAGCACAATAATTATAAGCTTTCTCTTGATGATAAACGACAAAATAAGAATGATAAGGTGATAAAATAGCTTAGGTCTAAACACATGCGAGGGGTTGAGATCATTAAGTATTCAACTAAATCTTACTTTGCATACATGAGTGGTTTCAACGAGAAATTCCAATACTAACAATAAGATTAGTTGCTATAAGAAGATCCCTCACACAACTCTTCTAATTACTAGGCTTTAGCGGAGAATGATTAATCATGATTCTCATGACTCCAAACATAACCACAAGCGAGAAATGAACTAGGAAGAATAAGACATAAGAGAGGAGTTCCCAAGAAGAGTTTTACCCAATGAAAAGAAAATGTAAACCTCCAATGTGAAGGTCTGGATGCTTGAAAGATGGTTGGCAGCAGCATTCAACTCTTAGTTGACTGTGGACAGTCGTTTGGCAACTTCTGAGGGGAGAACAGCCCCCAAACTTGGTCTGGAATCCTTGGGCAGCGGGTGGGAATCCTTCACAGCGGCTGGACAGCTTTTGATCTTCGATGGACTGCAACTAGGAGGTCTTCAGGTTGGCGAAACATCACGTGAAGCCTGTTGGAGTCTATGGACGGTAGATGGGAACCTTCAGGATTGCAAAACAGGGATTTCGAAAGGGCCAAAACAGCAGTTTTCCATATCCTGAAAGTCGGGGCAGCAAAAGAACCCGTCCAGAAATCTGGACAGCCAATTGTGGAGCAGAATTTCAGGGATTTTCAAATCTCAGATTTGAAATCTGAAATAAACTGAAATTATGTTTGAGAGGGGAGGTATTTGGGAGGTAATTAAGAGGTATTTAAGTGGTGGTGAGGTGGCAATTAGAGAGAGAAGCAATGAGGGTGAGGTGGCCGGCCACATGAAGAGAGAGAGAGGGCTTGGAGGTTTTAAGGAGGTGGGGACCACTAGTAAAACTGAAATCAATTTCAGTTTTAAAAGATTAAAGAGAAAGTTATTTGAAATCAATTTGAATTTCAAACTTGGAAGAGGGAATTAATTAAGCCATTAATGGGGACCCATCATAGGGCCGGCGGCATGGTGAGGTGGAGGAGAGGGGAATAGGGAGGGAGTAAGTGCTTTCCAAATGAATCGATGCCATCTAGGATGAAAATTTGAAAACTCCACATGTCATGAAATTTGACTTGGCTCAATTCGAAAACTTTCCTAATTAGGAATTTTCAAATATGGAAAGTTTTGAATTTCAAAATTTTGAATTTCAAAATTCGGTAACTCCTTTATTTATTGCTAAGCAACAATCAAGGAGTCATTATGATGATTGGCATCGTCATCAAGACTTGGAGCAAGGGGTGGCCGGCGGCCAAAGGAGGAAGAGGGCTTGCCGTCGGGTTTGGGAACTTCTTGATGGAGCTCGGGTTGTGGTGGAGGATGCTAGCGGGCCAAGTGGTGGATGATGGAAGCTTGGGTAGGTCTTGGCGTGGGGAGGAGGAGAACTAGAATTGAAGAAGAAAAATAAGATAAAATAAACCACGAGTCGAGGACGCTTCCAACGACTGGCGGGTAGTGCTTTTGCCCTCACCTTGGGCTCTCCATAGAACTCACACAGAGATTTAGGAGGAAAGAACTCACTAAGAGATCTTCAAGAGGGAACTCACAAAGAGAACACAAGAACCAAATTTTCATTCAATAATCATCATCCTTTCTAAGGGGAAAGGGGAGGGCTTAAATAGCCAAATACATGAGGAAAAGTAAAAGACATAATTACCCCTAGGGCAATCATAACACAAAGCCCTCAAGTGAGGGTATAAATGGAAAAGTACAAATAACAAATAAAATACATGAAAATAAATAGACACGATCGTAGCCGTTGATCTTCGATGTCCTCATCAAAGGGATCTTTGGTTCATGGATAAGCACGTGTGATTTATTTTGGCACTTAACTTCTCCGACCAAAAAAAAAAACTAATCATTCTTTTTAAGTTTGTTTAAAAAAATTAAATAGTAACCACAAATATTGCAATAATATAATTTTCCATTGTATAATTAATCATATTAATATAAATTATAATATTAAAGTATTTAATATTTTTAGAATTCTATATACAAGTATTTATTTTATAAATTGTATGCTACATATTTTAAATTAAGATATTTATTATATTATTCTTTTCTTCATCCAGGATTATTTATAGAAGATATGATAAATCTAAAATAAATGTATTATTATTAAATTTATATTGTAAAAAGTAAAAAAAAAACAATCAAAATTAGGAAAAAAAAATAATGTTGTTAGAAGTTGGGGCTGTGAGTCATTTTGTGGCACTCATATTTTGGTATTATATAGACTCATGTCCAAAGTTAGCGCACATAAAATTTATTCCTGATTTAAGTTTGTTTCTTATTTTTAAATCTACAATAACAATATGTTGACAAGAGAATATATAAATCTTTTTCTTTGGATTGTAAAAGTTAGGAAAAATGAAATTAAAATTGAAAGCAAATAATGAAATTGCAGAACTACCAAAACCTGTGAAACTTGAACTTTAGGGTGCGTTTGGGACGCCGTTTTCGCTGCTGTACGGCAGGAAACGCAACCGAGTTAAGGTTTGGGGAGACGAGGTCGTGCTCCGTTCTCAAACTTTTTGCGTCCCGCGACTACTTTTCCTGTCCTGAAGTAGACTCCTGCTTTCGCTGCTTTCCGCTGTTTGAGGGTAAGAAAAAGACGTAAATGCCTTGCGAAATACACCGTATATTCTTCTTCCTCGCGAAGTTCGGCACTTCATCCATCTCTCCGCACGAGACCGCTCGATCGGTGATGGAAAGAATAATTTCGGAAAAAGAGGCAATGAGGAAAATCTGCGTAGGTGGAGACGACGACAAGGGCTTGCGATATACTACTCAAAGCTGCAGAGAAAAAGGAAAGCACTTCATAAATCTAAGCAGGTTCTTCAATCTCAGTAGGCATAGTCAGTGATGGAGGTCTTCCGTACTCTTCTTCCTCCTTGGGTGGTTAGATTATAATCAGATCAGGTAGAGTAGTGGAGGAGGAGGGTGTTTCGGCGAAGGCGAGGTGGATGTTGAGGAGGAGGTGGCGCCGGCATCAGCGGGGGGAGAGTAGTGGGGTTTTTTTCCGGGTGGAAGTTCGTCGGAGTTGGAGGAAGGGGAAGAGCGTTTGGAAGGTTTCATGGCGATCGCCGGAGCCGCGTCGGAGGTGGAGTTGGCATTGATGGACGATCGAAGGAGCATGCTTTGAAGCATGATGGGTGGGATCTGGCGGTCCAGGATTGGGAAGTAGAGAAAGTCTGGAAGAGATAGAGAGAGAATGGATCCTCTGGAAGGAACAGGGAAGGGGAAGAGTGAACAGAGTTTACTAATGATGAGACTTTTGGGGTTAGAGTTGATAATTCAACTTTTTAATCACTTAATTATGAGAAGGTTAATTAATCCATCTTCAATTTTATTAAATTGTTCAAAAGTTGAGATGAAATTGGTAATATGTATATATTTCATAATAATGAGAATATTACATTATTTGATATTTAAGCAATTTTATTTCATCACAATATATGTAAGGTTATAAACGTAATTTGTTCCCATACAGCTGCAGCACAGTAGCTCGACAATTATACTTCTCAAACAAAATATACTGCTTTCTATACAGTAACTTTAGAACTCAACTTTTTGTACATCAACTTCACAAACTGCTTTGCCGACAGCTGCAGCCGTCCCAAACGAAGCCTTAATCATATGATCGAACTTGAAACTGAAACCGAGATTAAAAACCAAGTTTTAAGTTTATTTTTTAGTGGAAGCATTCATATTTTTGCCAACTCTCTTCATTCTACCTTTTCACGTATATGCTAGCATTTGCTAATATAATCCTTTTGTATTTATGATATCAGGTCTTAGCAAATGATGTGAACATCGGTTATGAGGATATGGGCAATCAACAAGTATTTGCAACTATTTAACTATTTATATTAAATATCTCTCTTAATCCTTGATATGTTTTTCTTTTTAGTCATTACTTGATCTATAATGTATGCAGGTTCTGAAGTTAAATGGAACTCGCATAAAGAATATTAGACACCTTGCTCATCTTGTTGACAGTAAGGATGCTACACCCTAAAGGGCTGTTTGGTAGCACCTCGGATTTGATTTAAGTAGGATTTCGTAAATCCTTTAAATCCGGATTTCAGAAATCCTGAGAGATTTGCTTAAATCTTGAAAATTATTTGGTAATATTCATGATTAATCCTGTTAAATCTCGTGTGACTGTTTAGCTATAGAACAGGATTTACCGAGTTGGACTCTTCCTCTCACGCCGTGGATTTCATAAATCCGGCAAAAAGCAGGATTTCGGAAATCTGGTATTTAGCATGAATCTGCGGAATTTTCCTTCTACGGCAGCTTTCATTTGCTGTGAGATTTGGTTTTACATTTTTAGGCTGTTTTAGCTGGATTTTGCTCAAATCCGCCTAAAATCCGGCCTAAATCCTGCTATCAAACAGCCCCTAAAGGAGAAATTATTCTAACAAACTCTAACTCTGTATTGAAATTTTTTTGGCTATTTCATATGTTTTCAGCTTGCAAAGGAAAGTATTTGGTGTTCGAATTTGAGGAAAATTTTCTCGCTGTTTTGGACCGGGAAGCTGCCACTGCTGCCTCTTTATCTATTCTGAAGGGTTATGGAATCCCAAGCGAAAGATCTGCTGATTTGTTAGAGCCATATATTGACATTGAAGATAACCAAGTGTCAATTGAAGAAATTGGAGATAGTCCTGTTTCTAACCTGGAGTTAGGATTTGAAGGACTTCTTTGGGCATAAAAATTCACCACGATCCATTCAGTCTTTTCTCAGTTAAAAGGTATATATATGCAAAGACTTCTCCTTCTATTTCTTCTCATCTGAAGCTTGCTGTATTGTTCCCATGTAATTTCAATATTTTTTTAGGTAGCTGATGGATCCATTCTTTCTAATTAATTGAAAGCCCTTTAAGGCTCGATCGATGCATGATGTGATTCATTCTCTAAATCTTTGTATTTTGTATGGTAATGAAGAAGCTGCAGAATTCCTCTATCAAAGTTGATGTAAGAACTGAAGAATTTTCTCTCATCTCCTTCTGTAATTTGTTATTATCCGTTCTTTTTGAAGAAAGTGGAAACCAATCCTAGTATTTTTTTATTTTTTAAGTTATCTATGTTTATGTTGATGATGTTACTGCATATTGGAATTGGTCAAATGGCAATTCTTTTGTTCCCAGATTTTTTTTTTCTTCTCATTGATTTCTCTTTGTATGGACGATAGATGCTAGCACAAAAGCTGGATGCTCAATTGATGCTCGCAAAAGTCTTGAAGGCAGAAGCATCAGTTGATGGATATCCTGATTTGTATAGCTTTTTAAGATGCTAATAAGATTTTGTGAGCATCCTTACCAAGAGGAATTTTGCCCAAATCAGTAAGTTTATCATTCTAAATTATTCGTAAGAATTGTTTTTTTTTAAACTAATTTTCAATATGTTTATTGTACTTTCTTTATAGCATCTATGTACTGAAAAATTAATCTCTTTATGCCTAGCAGATGTTTAATGTGCATACTGATTTCTAGGGCTGCAAGCGAATCAAACGTTCGGCGAGCTACTCGTTGTTCGGTTCGATTAAAGCTCGTTTGCGATCGTTTATTTAACTAAACAAACAAACTTGAGCAATATTTAAAATACTTGATTCTTAAATAAACAAACTTGAACACTAATGTGTTCAGCTCATTTATGTTCGCGAACAACATCATTTGAAGTTCGTGAACAAGCTTGACATTAAGCTCGATAAAAGCTCGATTCATGTTCGATTTTGAACTCTTGAATAAGCTCGATAAAAATAATTAATATTTGACTATAGAATTAATATATATAAATAATAATTACCTTTGTTATATAGACAATTGCTTTTATTATAAATGTGCTTGTTCATAGATATGTTTATAAATGTGTTTATTTGATAGTTAAAAAAATTCGTTAAATATGTTCGCGAACAAGCTCGGTAAACATTAAACGAACGAACATGAACTGAATATGAACCGAACATGAACATTCCTTAATTTAAATGAACCAAACATGAACACAAACGCTAAAGCTCGAACAAACATGAACACTCACATATTCGGCTCGGCTCGGTTCGTTTGTAGCCCTACTGATTTCTCAATTGTAGAGTCTTGAGAAATCTGCTTGTCCCCTAATAATCATACGCTTAAGTTTTGCCCTTCATTGGAGAAATTATTCTGTGCGAACACTGGATTGTCCGGAGGCGAATTAGAATGTGTCACGTCATCTGGTTAATGGCGGTACACAACTGTGGTATGCTACAAAAAGGAGATGTGGCGCCTTTTGATTTACCTCCGAACGGCGTTCGTATCTGCACAGAATAATTTGTCCTTCATCTGACGCTAGTTTAAGGAAATGGCATGTTTAAAGGCATTGGGCGATAACCGACAAGAAATCTTGAAAGTTTATTGATGGTAGGCGATTAATTTGATGTTTCTCCTGACAAGAAGAATGAATGAGTGATTGAAAGACAGACATTAGATATTGATGGTTGTATATGATAATTGTTGATAAGAGTCAAAGTGATGGCCAATGAAAAACATTTGTAGATGGATAATAATGGTGAACTATTAATTTTGTTGTTCTTTGATAGGAGGGGAGATTGTGCAACTAAGAATCGGTGCTCAACATGAATCATATATATGTATCAAATGATGTGAAAGGGGAATGTTGAAAGTTAGAATAATGTTCGGTGGTTGGTTTAGGAGCATCAAACACTAATTATTGGTGTATGATGGATGGGTATGTGATAATATGTAATCAGCTTAGTTGTTATCTTAATAGAAGGTGAGATAAAGGAAAAATTATTCTGTGCGGATCTTGGATGGTGTCTGTAGATCAATTAGAATGCGTCATGCCATTTTTTTGCTTGGTATAGGTGCTCAGTGACGGAGGCAGAAAAATTTCGTAGAGGGGGTCTTCTTAAAATATTTCTTCATAATCTTTGTGTGCAAAGTAAAACTACCTAAAACATGTAGAACTTATTTGAATGTTGATAAAATTGTAGATACACAAGATTGTGGTAATAGATAATTATAATGTTGATAAAATTGTATTCATGTGTCCTTTTGAATCTATATAATGAGGCAAGCAATTATAGAAGATTAAAACCTTCAAGGACGGACACAATCACACAAGTATTTGAAGCATATTGATATGTTATCGCTCCAGATAACAGAAAGCACAAGGAAACACAACTACACAGTAACACAAGTATCTTCAAGATGAGAAACAACCAAATAGGGAAAGATGAAAGATCACATATTCACAACCCAAATATGGCCAACAATTTTTTTTAAACCTCCACAAAAACATATGGAAAAAAAAGTAAAAAACTGATACAAAAAAATTGAAAACAGCAAAAAAAAATTCAAATCAATGCAATGTCGGATCTTACCTTCTAGGATTCCAGCCTTCAAAGATGGGTTGCTCATAGTGACGATCCTCGTATGCGAAGTCGCAAACCGCAAGCGAAATTCGAGAAATTCGAAAGCCCTCACAGTCTCACTACTGGATGGACGCATTGGTGGAACTGTGGAAGCCGAAGGAAGAAGCTATGATACTGTCGATACGAGAGCTCCTGCGCTGTGCAAGAGTTTTTGTGCGACTATTAGGGCGAGGAATGTTGAACCGGGCAAAACCTTGAACCGCAAGGGATAATATAGGTTTTTTTTTTAAATTTCGCGGAGAGGGCACTTGCCACCGTGGGATTCCACCTCCCTCCGCCGTTGCAGGTGCGCAGTACTATTATGTATTGGGTGACGTGATCCGTTCTGGTTGGTCTCCAAATCATTCTGTATCTGTACAAAATAATTTCTCGAGATCAATAGACTAAAGAATGATATTAGATGTTGGTGGCTAATGGCCATCAGCTATTGATAAGTCATGTAACAATTGACAACTAGCATTGAAAGTTAGGCTATGGTGGGTAGTTCTGATTTTCTTCATTCTCTCTTCATAAGAAGGCTAGTTGGGCAACTATGGATGTGGATGTTGAGCGTTTAAGGATGAGGACAGTAGTTTTTGATAGCTAATGAACGTCAAATAGTTGTGATGGGCGAGTTTCTATATTGGTTGTTGGTTGATAAGTTGCTGAGATAGAGCCATTGGTGTTCTTTAAGTTGATAGCACAAATGCTTACTCTCTGTTGACTATTATAACTCATTCTATTGTAAACTTTAAAGATTTTTACAATTATATATTTACTCTACATTGTTATATCTTTAAATACTTATTCATAATTTCTATTTTTAGAATCTAATAATTCTCGATCAAATAAAGATACTCGGGTTTTGTTTGGAAGAGCTTTTTAACTTTTTTCTGGGTAAAAAATAGTTAGCGAAAATTAAGGCCTATTTGGAAGATAATTTTTATCGCTTTTCTAAACTTTTGTTTTTTGAAACTGAAATTTAAAAAGAGGTTTTTAAAAGCGACTGAGGAAAATCTTAAGCTTTGTTTGGGATGATTTTCTTACTTCTTCTTAAAACACTTTTTAGTAAATTTGTATACTAAAAAGTTGCTTTAAGGAGTAGTAAGAAAGTCATTTCAAATGCAGCCTTAGAATATGTTATAGAAAAATTAAGGTTTCGTTTTAGACAATTTTTTTATTGCTTTGCTTTTTAGATCGTAATCACAATTTTTATTTAGCTATTATTTTTGATAGAAAGTTGTTTTTTATAATAAATTTAAAAGTTAATCTCTTTATATTAGCTTTATAAAGCAATAAGAAATCCTTCCCAAGGAAGTCTAATTATTTTAAAAACTGATATACGAAGAAGCTTCCTAACATAATTTTTTTTTGGAAATAATAAAAAAATAATATCTAAACAAAATTTTTTTTTGGTTAAATGGAAAAAATATATATAAGAAAATTATCGCAAATAAACTTTTAAATTACACCAAATAAAATCTCAACATTATTATTATTATTATTATTATTATTATTTCTCAAACAATTTCGGCCTGAGAAGGCTTATAAAATAAAATTTTTATTTTTATTTTACCAAAAAAAATTGGAGCCATCAATTAGAAGATATATATTCATTTCTTGAATAAAACCTGATATTTATTACGCACCAAAAATCAAAATAATGGCTTTGAGGGCGAACTTTCATTGCTGTATACGGTTAGCTAACTCGCGACGGTTCTCCAGCAGAGATAACGCGCTTGCCCTCTTCTCCTTCTAACGGCCGTCAATCACTTTGGGCCTCCGCCTGATCACGCTCCCGGCGGGGCCGACCCATCCAACGGCTCATATCTTCCTGCGCCCACGTGTCACGATTTGCTCCTCCAGCGCCGCGATTCGAGCCGTCACTAATCTGCTCTCATCTCCCAACACAAAAAACCAGTGTTGGACGAAAGGAAAATTAGAGAGAGAGAGAGAGAGAGAGTGCGAGTGCTCCTCAGGCGGAGGAGCGAGGGAGAGGTCTTCGGGCATGGGAGGAGGGGGGTGGGCGGCGGAGGCGATGTTCCCGGACGAGGTATGGGAGTACGTGTTCTCTTTTGTGGAGGCGGACGCGGACAGGAACGCGATCTCGGTGGTGTGCCGGGGGTGGTACCGGATCGAGGGGCGTTGCAGGCGTCGGATCTTTGTTGGGAACTGCTACGCTGTTTCTCCGGCGACGGCGTTACGACGTTTTCCTGAAATCAAGGCGGTGACCATCAAAGGGAAGCCTCATTTTGCGGATTTCAATCTTGTGCCGCGCGACTGGGGCGGCGGAGCTGCTGCGTGGGTGGAGGCCTTGGCGGAGGCGTGTCCGCAGATGGAGGAGCTTCGGTTCAAGAGAATGGTGGTCACGGATGACTGCCTCGAGCTCATCGGGAGGTCATTCAGGAACTTTAAGGTGCTCTCGCTTGCGTCGTGCGAGGGCTTCAGCACTGCTGGGTTGGCATTCGTCGCTTCCAATTGCCGGTAAATGATTGATAGGGCTTGTCTTTGTTTTTCACTTTGTTGCTTTCTTTTATTATTATTATGTTGACTAGGGTTTCTGGTAGTATAAGATGATAAGTTTTGGAGGGATTTTCGTGGACGAGTAGCAAATCTTCTGTTGGATGATTGATTGGTGAATATTAAGTTGTCGGCTTAGCTGGACTACGAACTTGGGAGTTTCGTGCGCTAATCTCTGTAGCATTTGGTTGGCTCGTGTTCTCTTAAGTGTTAGAAAACATTTTTATTTTACTTCTGTTGCTGTGAGAGTAGTTTCTTCGTGTTTTGCGGAGATTGGAGAGTTTTCGTTCGTGGATCCTTGAGAAAGAGGAGGTTTAGGACGACTTGATTTGGATCTTGTGTTATTTCTGGAGTAATTGGGGATGAAGGGCTTTTAAAGGGGGATTTTGGATTCTGTTGTCATCTGACTCGACTTTTTCCCTGAAATTTTTATCTCCTATTCTCTTATCTTTATTTGCCTACTTATAAATCATGTTCATATTAAGTACAACTCTTTAGAACTTGCCAATTTGTTTTTTTTTTTTTTTTTCCCCAATAACCAATGCTTCCTCTTTTTAATCTTTTGGATTGAGTTGAATGTGGGTATTGTGGAATTGTTGGAGCTGTAAATATTATATTTGGGAACTTATTTTACCCTGCTGCAGATCTTGTAGAAATGTGTAATGCTGCAAATCAGAAATAATTGAGCTTAATGATGTGTTGGCTGAACTGAGTTTAGTGTGCTCTTCTACTTTTTTTTTTTCTATTGTTTAATATTTGTTGAGTGGCTTCACCCTTAGAGATAGGATACGAAATGAGCATATACGTGAAAAGGTTGGAGTGGCTCCAGTAGAAGATAAGATTAGAGAGAGTCGCCTTAGATGGTTTGGTCACATAAAATGGTGGCCTTCCGATGACCCGGTTAGGAGAGTAGAGGTATTAGATTTGACTTATGTTAAGAAAGGTAGGGTAGACCTAAAAAGACTTGGTTAGAAAATATTAGGAATGACCTCTCTTTATTAGATTTAAACGAGAATTTGACTTTTAATATGATACAATGGAGAAAAAGGATTCATGTAGCCGACACCACGTAGTGGGATAAAGGCTTGATGTTGTTGTTGTTTAATATTTGTTATTATCATAGTATGTCTTCCTAGATCAGTTAGATGTAGAGGCAATGCTTCCTCACCTCCAGGGATGATGATGTCATTAATTTTTGCAACTTGTGTTTTTAGATCTGCTCATTCCACTTCCCTCTTAGCTGGTATCTTTCTTCTTCTTTCATATGGCTCTACTGTTGCATGCCTATTTCTTCTGATTACCTTCCTTTCATGGTTGTCCAGTTTCTGCAAAGTGTCCTCATGTATGCCTCTTCGCAGTTTAGTGAAAATCCTCTAGAGGTTCATCTCTAGAACCTTGTTATATTGGAAATTTGGCTTATATGACAGTTTTTCATCCTCAATATTTGGTTGGAAATAGCTGCAACGATAGTGTGGTATTATTTGTGTAATGGTCTTTAGAAACTCTGAAAATTTTTTGGAGAGTTATCAAGAAACAATAGTATTGCTTGAATGTGGTTTATTTTTCCTTTTCATTTCATTTTTTACTCAGTGGCCTGTGATCTGGTTGTAGCTACGATTTTGTACTTTGAAAATTTTTAATTGAATTTAATATGAAGGTTTTTAATTTTGATGTATGAATACTTGGTTATTGTGTCCCATGGTTTATAGCTTGTAGATTGAATGGTACATGTTCTTGCTCACTTGTTTTTCCCCATGTTCCATAGATTTTAGATTGAATGGTATATGTGCTGTACTTAGTTCAAATTTCTCTCTCTAATTATGCACTTCTGCTCACTTCTTTTCTCTTTAATTGTTGCAAGGTGTGGGGGATGGGGGCTTAAAAATGGTTAGATATATAGAATATGTACTTCACAAATGCTTCTTAATAGGGCCAAAATTGAACTTGAAGCTTGCTATTTTAACATTTCCTTTTATATCAATATTCAGATTGTAGTAGTAATACATAAGGTACACTAATGGTTTACAGAAATAAATCTTCTTACCGCTCATTTATAACTTCATTTTGTTCCTTTTTTATATACATGATGCTAAATTACATGCTTTCTTGGGCAATGCATTGTCCCTGCAGAAACCTAAGGGAGTTGGACCTGCTGGAGAATGATTTTGAAGATAATTGTAGCCATTGGCTGAGTCATTTCCCAGAATCCTGTACCTCCTTGATGTCACTTAACATTGCAAGCCTTGATGGGGAGATGAATTATTCTATCCTCGATCGGCTTGTGAGCAGATGCTCTAAGCTCAAAACACTCAAGCTCAACCACTCTGTGCCTCTTGACCGGCTTGCTGGCATTCTCTGTAAGGCCCCACAATTGATTGACCTGGGAACTGGCAGGTTTTCAGCAGACTCTCGTCCAGAGCTTTTTGAAAGACTTGAATCATCATTTACAGGACTTACAGGTCTCAAAAGCTTATCTGGTCTTTATGATGCTGTTCCTGCATATCTTCCAACTATCTACTCAGTGTGTGATGGACTTAGCTCACTAAATTTGAGCTATGCTACCTTGCAAAGTGCTGAACTTACAAAGCTAATTACCCGGTGTAAAAATCTCAAGCGCTTATGGGTATGAATTTATTTTTTATTCCGTCATTTCCTGTCACCAACTTAGTGGTATTATTCAACTTTCAAGCATAGGTTGAACCTACTGAGAGTTATGCATTTCCCTTCATCGGCTTGCTTTTCTCATCACAGTATGAAACTAGGGTTAAAAATTATTGACTTTGCTTATTTCTGATTGTGCTTGAACAGTTTACGGACTGTTTATTTGAACTTAGTGGCATTTCCTGTCACTTTTTATTTTGCTTTTTAAAAAATATTTTTATTTCTGTTTTAGCTGTTTTTCTTTTTTTTATAATAAATTAAATTATCTTTAGAAATACTCAAAACAACATAAAACGGCGGCCTTCTAATGACCTGGTTAGGAGAGTAGATATATTAAATTTAACCTATGTTAAGAGAGGTAGAGGTAGAACTAAAAAGACTTTGTTAGAAAATATTAGAAACGATCTTTCTTTATTAGATAGAAATGAGAATTTGACTCTTAATCGGACACAATGAAGAAAAAAGATTCATGTAGCCAACCCCACATAGTGGGATAAAGGCTTGATGTTATTGTTGTTGTTGTTGTTGTTTGAAATTGAAAACCACCCTGGCCACCACATGCCACTATTGGCTACCATTCGCCACCACCGCTTGCCTTCACCACCTTATGTAATACAAACGAAAACAATACTTATTTAGGATATCAAATATGTTATTATCTCTTTTTTTTTTTTTTTTTTGAAGAAATGCAAGATTTGCATTAAGATGAAATAAAAAACAACCTAATACAAACTAGGAAATATAAACTAATAGATCCTTGTTCAAGAGAAAAAGTATCCTTATTTATAGCATTTTTGTTTAAATTAAATTTATTAATTTTGAAATGAAACCCACTGTTTCCTATTTTGAAATATGTTATGATGTCATAACAAGACAAATAGAACAAAACAAAGTAAAAGGTGATCCTATATGGGCACTTAATATTTACTGATTCCTGGTTTTTGGCACGATATTTACATCATTTTGGTGTATTTTTCAGGTTATGGACTTGATTGAGGATGTTGGCCTTGAAGCAGTTGCATCATCTTGCAAGCACATCGAAGAGCTTCGTGTTTTCCCTTTCGATCCATATGATGCAGAACCTGTATCTCTCACTGAGCGTGGGCTTGTCAGCGTATCAGCTGGTTGTCCAATGCTTCGCTCCGTGCTCTACTTTTGCCGGCAAATGACAAATGCGGCGCTCATCACCATTGCAATGAACAGCCCCAGTTTGACATGTTTTCGACTTTGCATCCTAGATCCACAAACCCCCGATTATCTCACACAACAGCCACTGGATATTGGCTTCAGCGCCATTGTTCAATCATGCAAGGAGCTCCGTCGTCTCTCCCTCTCTGGCCGCCTTACCGACCGGGTGTTCCATAGCATTGGAGCATATGCAAATCAGGTTAAAATGCTGTCAGTTGCCTTTGCTGGAGACAGTGACGCTGGCCTTCATTATATTCTATCAGGTTGCAGGAGTCTTAAAAAACTGGAGATCAGGGATTGTCCTTTTGGGGATAAGGCTCTTCTTGCCAATGCTGCGAAACTGGAGACAATGCGATCCCTTTGGATGTCGTCGTGCTCCATAAGCTTTGGGGCTTGCAGATTACTGGCACAGAGAATGCCAAGGCTAAATGTAGAGGTTATCGATGAGAGGCAGGAAGGATCGCTAGAATCTAGGCCTAATGACTGCCCAGTTGAGAAGCTCTACATATACAGGACAGTTGCTGGTCCTAGATCTGACATGCCGGCTTGTGTTTGGACGGTATAGAGGTATTTATATCTTTCTTAGCCCTTGTTCTTTTTCTCCATGAATCTGATAAAGGTTGATTATGAATCTATGATATGGAGAATCCGTTTCTTCTGTTTTTCCAGGTATAATTTTGTGTAGGATGAAAGATTAGAGCCTCAGTTCTAAAGCCTTGTTGTCAAATTAAATAAATAGAATGTATTAACTTATAGTGATCTTGTATTATTGTTTAGTGAGGAGCTCTTAATGGATTTTGCTGGTCGGCCCTAGTTTATTGTAAATGAGTGTTTTTTTTTTTTTTTCATTTCTTTAGGTAGTTCATTTGCCAAACCTTGTATTTTACTTCATAGTTTTGCATTTTCACCCCAGAAATTTCATATTTATTCTATTGTTGGATTTATCTGCTACTTGCTTCTGCCAATAATCACTGTCAGCTGTGGATAGATTTTCTTCATTGGTGCTTTTGTGATGCTATTATTCTTTCAACTTATTGTGGTAAATAACTTCTGATATTGACAGGATCGAACTAAGGGAAATATATTACCCCCTAGGTTTTTGATTCGTTGCTGTTACCTTGTAGGAACTGAATTTCTTGTTCTTGCTAATAAAAGGTTTACCATTTATTGAAGGGTTTGCTTTCTCTCTTTTGCTTTTGGTCTTTTCTGCATCCATTTATGTTGGATTAATGAAACTTAGCTAGCTCGGTTGGTGGGCGAGCGTTGTTGGGTACCCCTAACTCACATTTGATTCTCCTCGAGCGGCAGCACCTTTTAAGTGGGGCCCATGAAGTATGGGCCAGGAGGTGGTGGTGGGTGTTACTTCTAGGTCAACTGAGGATTAATCATACCGCCAAATGCCTCTTCGGGGGTGGCAGCGGGTACCCTGCTCTCAAATTAAAAAAAGAAAAATTAATCTGATGATATAGGACATTGTTATTGCCTCTTTAGGAAAAGTTCCTTGAGATATTGCAACCGGAATTCATTATTCATTGTGTTTTACTTTGTTTATGTCGCAAAATACAATGCAGGGTGGATGGTAGAGCCCCGCATGGTTTAGGACGAGGAATTTATGCATTATTGTTAACCTGCTCTGAGCATAAGCATCTTAGGGTGCGTTTGGGACATCATTTTTCATATTTTTTATAAATCATTGTCATATTTATTTAATATAGTTTTCTTAATATATTTTGGAAATTTTCTGATTAAATTTGTTGCCATATATTTGTTATATTATGATAGTTGCATGAAAATTTTAGATTGTCATTCTATTGTTTAGACACAAGCGAATAACCCACAATAGCTTTCTAAGGTTTTGTTTGGGACAACTTTCTTACTGCTTTCTAAAACAATTTTTTAGTATAAAAATTCTTATACTAAAAAGCTACTTTAGAAATCAGTAAGAAAGCCGTCACAGACGAAGCTTAAAACTCTATTTTTTTCACAATTACTCTACAACTAATTTTGCCGATATCAGCAGTTATTGTTAATGATGAATTTCATTTATAACTTCAATCTAATAAATAAAGTGGTCTAAATGAATGATTATGCTATCTCTAATTCATTTTCATTTAGAGTTCATGATTCTGAATTATGAAAATAGCTTTGTTGCATTGTAAAGATGGTAAAGTGCAGTGCTTTATGAGAATTTAGAGTTTCAGTTTTGGTTATATCACTCTTTTTTACTCTCTTTTTTTTGTTTCAACTAGCTATAATTGGTTGAGGTTGTCTTTGTAATTTGTGACTTTATTCAAGTTCTCACGCATAAAAAGCTATGTGAGATTATAGTAAGAGTTATATCAGTGACTGAGCTTGGAAGCCTTCAGTGTTTGCAATGAAAACAGTCAGAAGCCATATCTGATCTTTACTATGCCCATTCCAGATTTAAGTAATCTTTGAATTCCATCATAAGAGATTAAATTTTTTGCTTACTGCTTTGAATGGAAGGATTCTCTCTCTCTCTCTCTCTCTCTCTCTCTCTCTCTCTCTCTCTCTCTCTCTCTCTCTCTCTCTCTCTCTCTCTCTCGTCAGTTTGCTGTTGATAGCTTTGTTTATTCTTATTGGTTCTTAAAACAGCTTTTTAGTATAAAAATTAATATTTTTGTATTCAAAAATTGCTTTTAGAAGCAATAAAAAAGCCATCCCAAGCAAAACCTTAGTCAGCAACTTAGGTGTTACTAAGTAGGGGTGTCAAAATCGGGTTTCGGGTCGGGTTCGAGTCGGGTCAAATTGACCTGGGGTTCAAACAGGTTAACCCTAACCCGACCCGGATATGTAAACGGGTCGAAAAGTCTAACCCGAACCCGACCTGTCGGGTTGCCGAGTTGACCCGACCCAACCCGGATTTGGGTTCTGCCAGTACCAGAACGGCGGCGGGTCGACGGCGGTCGAGGCGGCGTGTGCGGGGCAGCGGGCAGCGGGCGGGAATCCAAATTTTTTAAATTAAACAGGTTTTCGGGCTGACCCGGCAACCTGTCGGGTCAACCCGAACCCGACCCATTTTTTTAAACGGGTCGAATACAGGAACCTGAACTCGACCCATTTTGAAATCGGGTCGGGTCCCACCCGTATTTTTTGGATCGGGTCCGGGTCGGGTTTTCGTGTCGTGTCAAATTTTGACACCCCTATTACTAAGTGTGTTCTTTGAATTGATATTCCAAAGGAAGATTTTGAGTCCGCAATTTTTTCTAAAGAGTTTTTTAAACTATTATGAACTATTTTAAGGTAACTGAGGCTTCATTTGGATTGTTTTCTTACCACTTTTTTGCATCAACTTTTTACCACAAAATTTTTTTTTTTTAATAGTAAAAAAATATTGGCTTGAAATTGTCCCAGATGAAGCTTTAGCTTTAGTATAGATGATAGCTTGATTTATGAATTTGATTTTGATAAGTGAAAGAGAATTGTTCTGGAGCATTATTCTCATTAGTGATGCATCATGCAACTCAGTTAGTTCATCATGCAACTCAGTTCTAGCGCGGATTTACTTTAACCAACGAGCTACAGCTCGATCCACTACTGTTCATCATAATCTTAGAAATAATAATGGGATTGATTGTTGTAGCAATAATTCAATACATAAAAGAATTGTGTTTGAAGATTGCATGAGCTTTTGAAAAAAAAAAATTTTTTTGAATTGGAATTCATGTAATGTTCCTTATATATGTGCCAAATAACTCTCAATGTGGGAAATGCATTGAATTGGAATCACATTTTGTAATTTGGCTCTTGCCTTAGGTTGTGTAATGACCAAATTATCCTCTATGGATACTTTCAAAGAGCCTTTAAATAATATTATTTGGATAAAATTATCTTTTGTAGAGCATCAGGATAAGGAACAATTATTACGTCATCTGATCGGACGTAGAGATATGTTCGGCCGTCAATAAAATGTCGCCACGTGCTCTTGCTCTCTACCACGCGGCCCGATGACTTTACCCAGACCGGAACTCGGGAATGCTATGTTCGCGTATTGCAAGGTATTACTCGGTATTTGCTCGGTATTGCTCAGTATTGCTAGGTATTGCATGGCATTAACAAGAAATACCGCTCTGTGAAGACCAATACCGAGTAATACAGAGTTGTACCGAGTTTTTCTAAAAAACTCTGCACAACTCGGTATTACTCGGTATTTGCTAGGTATTGCTTGGTATTTAGTCGGTATTGGTTATTGCCAAGCAAAATCGACCAATACCTAACAATACCGAGCAATACCTAGTAAAATCGAGAAATAACGAGCCATCCTGGGTCCGTTCCGGGTCGGGTTGTCTGGGCGCACAGTAAATAGTGAGAACGCGTGACGCGATTCTACTGGCGGCCGAACCTAGAACTACGTCCTGTGACCGGACCAAATAAAAGTTCCATGATAAGTGACCTTTAAAAGTTCAAATCACATATTTGACTAATTTATTTATGATCTAAATTTTATTTAAGAAATGAAGATATCTATAGTTATTATTATGATAAAATTTTAAACTTTGAAGATATGTATTCCAGTAGTTTTTTTATTTCTCTCTCTATCTCTTATATTGGCCATTTTACACATTATTTTTTATTCCAACTATATTTATATATCTTTTTTCTGTATCAATTTTTTTATAAGGTGATACCAACCATTGTCTAAGGAGTTGCACTATAATGATTTACTTGATTGTTGGAGAATAATATTATGGCTTTTGAGTGTTCTATAATCAACTCATCATTTAATTCAATATCTTTTTTGGCTGAAGAAAAGCTCATAAAACTTATTCTATTTAAAGGAAATGGAGAGAGAATTGCTCTTTCATTAACTCATATTTCAACAATTAGATACTTTATAATTAAAAAAATTCCATTTTTTATAAAAGGCCAATAAGTATATAAATGTTGAGAAGTTTATATGCTGACCAAAGTAGTCATAGCATAGAGAGGCTATTCCATATCCTCTTATTAGTGACCACTCATTATTGATAGTTTAGACAATCTTTTCATTGTTAAAATAATAAATAATAATATATAAAATTACAATATTTTTTTTTTCATAATAATTTTACCCACAATGATAAATCTTTATGGATTCATATTATCCATTTAGTCCACTTTTAAACATAGCAATCATATTAAGTTAATTTGAAATAATAGAGAGATACATGCTTCAAAAATGATTATAAATGTAATGCATCCCAAATAAAATAAGAGATAGATGATTGAAACCCTAAAATGTATAGCATCCAAAATAAAATAAAATAAAATTATTGCGTTCTCTCATACAATTCTTATATTTTTCTTCATTTCTTCTTCTTTATATCCCTAAGAACCCAACAAAATTTGGTATCAAAGTTCTCTTTTCTGGCATTTTGTTACCCCAAACATCTTCTTGTTATAAAAAATCAAATTTTCTCTTCCAAGAAAGAAAAAAAATCCAAGATGATGGCAGAAATTCAAGAACAAATTCAACCACTTTGTTGCAATTGTTAGCAACACCACCTCAATCATGCAAAAAATTTTGTTCCAATCCTTAATGGTGATCTTTTGGTATATCCAAATACTCATCCTCTTCATGCAACAACACTTGTGGGACACGGTTAAAAATAAAACTAGAAAGTTAAGAAGCTTATGCAACTTAGATTTTGTTTGGGATGACTTTCTCAATGTTTTTTAAAAGCAACATTTTAGTACAAAAATTTTAATTCTTTCATTAGAAAACTGCTTTAAAAAGCAGTCAGAAAGTCATCCCAAATGAAACCTTAACTACAAGCAAAGCACGACTACATAAACAAGATAAAGAAGCGTGCTAAGTAAATTTTTATTCATCTAATAGTAAGGCATGAGAAAAATAAAAAACAAGAATTATGCGCTCAACTAAATCAAAGATATATAAGAAACTCCTTATATTAGTTTCAGGTATCAGAAAAAATTATACTTCTCTTCAATATTTTGTTTGCAAAAAGCAAAGACATGAATATTAAAAAAAAAAAAAACTGTAGAAAAATGTGCTTGAATTGTAAAATTGGAATCGGCTCAAAAGGAGGCTTTTGGAACAAAAAAGTGACAATTGAGACAACTTTGACGAGGAACAACTCTACTGAACTATTTTATGCCTGCAAGAACACAAAGAGAATCGCAACAAATATATTATGAAAATAGACAAAAAGCTCCTCACCAAGCTTGATTAAAAGCCTTAACCTTTTTCATGTCATGCTTGATGATGATAAGATACATAAAATCAAAAGCAAATGAGATATAAAAAGATTTATTCATTGCATCTCTTTGTGCTAAATGAAGTCAAAATTTCTTAAGTAATATAATCAAATCTATGAAGGTTGCATCTATGGCAAGCTACATTTAACTTCTTTTCTCGATGACAACATAGATAGCAAAGCTCCACTTACATTTGTATATGTCTATATTTTTTGTCTATCAAGGACACCTCAATTAATCAAACGAGGGACTTTCTAAGATTTAGAATGAATATAATAGAATGAAATGTGCTTTCTTTTTTGAAGTAAAAGTCAAAAGCCTTCACCTTTCTTAATTCAAAGTTTTTTTAGAAACTAAATGACAATTGAATAAATACTTTCAGAAGTAATTCAGGTGGCAAGTTCGTCTCAACTCCATTGAAGAATTATTACAAAGAACTAGGCATAAGAAAACTTATTACACAACATATGACAAAACAAAATTGAGTTTGATAGCATAATGATCATACAATTATACGGATGGAAAGGAGTATGCTAAAGACTAAGATTTCATTTGGGATGGCTTTCTTAATGCTTCTTAAAGCATCTTTTTAGCATAAAAATTTTAGTTTTTGTACTAGAAAGCTACTTTAGGAAGCAGTAAGAAAGTCATCTGAGACAGCTTTCTTATTGCTTTTTAAAATAACTTTCTAGTATAAAAACTTATTTATTTATGCTTTGGTTGAAATAGCATTTTTACTTCTTTACTTTTTAGACAACAACCATGAATGAAGAAGTATTTTCTATTAAAATAATCAAAATTAGAACATCTTATAAATAACTCTTTCAGAAAATATATTCGATCAAACATAGTTTATCGAATATAGAATATGATTCTGTTGGCACGCAGAAAGCTGAATAGATCACAAAAGATCACACAACTTGATGCAGAATTCAATGAAATATTTGCACATGTTGTTCGTATGGAGAGTATGAGACTGGTTCAAGCTATATACCAACCAAAATGTCATTATGAATCTACCAACTTGTAATAAAATCGACATTCGTAAAAGAAGAATTTCAAAAAGCATTAAAAAGCTTTAATAGAAAAGAGTTCCATATGAGGAAAGAAGACATAAACGCCAGTATGATGTCCTTCACCTCCATGTAAAATAAAGGTGATCCAAGGTACCCTCCCCCAATTATTCAAGACCAAAAATGGGCAAAAGCAAGCCATATGACTAACGTGGAATTCAGCATAAATAGATTTGTCAATATTTTTTTTATATTTTATGAATGAAAGTGTAACAAAAAAGCCCTTGAGAGCAAAATTGCAAATAGTAAAAACAGTATAAAACATACTAATCTGGCGCATAATTGTGAAGCTATAACAAGATGCAATTATGTGATGTGACTAAGACATGGAGGCAAAGAAAATATAATGGTAGAATCTATTCTCGTTGTATATAAAAAATATTACACTTTGTTAATAACAATAAAATTCACTGAACATACAAGGGAAAATAATGTAATATGAACTCTACTTGAAAAAACCGTTTGGCATTGCCCCACCTTTAGCGGTTCGTTTCTGCTGTTCACTATCATAATGAGCAAAGGCAGCATCAAGAGCCTGTCCCAAAACACAGTTACTTTCGTAATCCCGTATAGCAGCAGAAGCAAAATTTATAATAAAAATAGCAACAATATGATATCAGGGTAGCATGTAAAACTTATATCATTATTCATGAGCTTGAACCTAACAAGGAAAAAAAATTTTGAATCCGGATATTTTGATAAAAAATTTAATCAGAATGAATGCCAAAGTAATTGGGTTTTCTTGAAATGAGTATGATATATGGGTAGTAAATAAATATATATATTAAATTCATGTCAAAATAAATCTAATGTATTTGAGATTCATTTTGATCAAATTTGATAATGATATCTTCACCCAATTTTTTTACATTCCATTATTCCACAAGAAATTCAATGAGACTAAACTTTAGTTATCTTTCAATAGAGCAAAGAAATAGTTTTAAAAATGGACCAGACTAGTCGGTTTGACCGGTTCAATTGTGAACCAGCCATATGGCCGGTTTGATTCATCTTAAAAATTAACTTTGCATCAAACCGACCTGAATCGGCTAGAACCGCCGGTTTAACAACCGTTCACTGCTTGAACGGGAACCAACCAGTTCAAGTGTTTTTATATTTCAATAATTAGATAAGTTAATTTAATAAATTAAGTATAAAATTTAATATTAAATGTAATAAATTAATTTAAATTTAATCTATTTTAACTTTTAATTGAAGCATCAAAAGCATATAATTATCATTGACCAAAAAACATTAACTAAATATTCTGACATAACCCCACCACTCCATGTGAGTTTCTAGCACTTGTGAAACAAAAAAGCTATATAAACCATATAAAGTGAAACTTCTCAAGTGATGTGGGACTAAATAGCTATGTTGAAATTTTCATGTTTACAATACGTACACTATTTATTTTTAAACAATTTATTTATTTATTTTAATAATCGGAGTAATAATTATTTTTTTGTTGAAACTTTTTAATTTTTATCTATTTCATTTCTTATATATTTAATTATATACTACAAATATTTAATTTTATATATTTAATTATATGCAAGAATGATTTATATATATAATTTTATAATGTGAATCAATTATATCATTTATATATCTAAGTATGTAACATAAATTAATAATAATTTTATATTAAATTATATGCTCATATGTAAATTAAATTTAGGTTAAAAATCAAAATTTAAGATTAAAGATATTTAAATTTAAAATTATAGAATATATTGTGTATGAATTATATTTATTCTTAATTTACAAAATTATATTATTACATAAATATTATATCATTTAGACCTTATCTAAATTATTTTAATATTTATTACATCATCCGACTCAACCTCCGGTTCAACCCCAATTGAACCATTGATTCTTGAACGTATCATTCTTCCAGTTTATGCTCGGGTCGATTTTCACAACCTTGGGAAAAGGTTCAAGAGATAAGTTCAAAACTCGGGGCAATAAAATTTTTATTTATATTGAAACCTTCTAAATTGGCCAACCATTAAGAAAATAATCAACCTAACAAAGATTAATTTCATACATAATGAATGGAACAAGAACTTGACTGTATTCCAATTAAAAGGGGATCTTAATGTAAAAATGTGTGGTGTCATATTTGTCAACTTGATGTGATAAGGTTATATTTGTAATAATATTTTTTATAAGGGTCTTATTATTATTTGTTCCTTTTTTTCTCTTTTAGTTTTATTTTCTTTTGTTTTATTTTTATTAATTATTTAAGTGTAGAGTGGTAAATTGTGTCTCTTTTAAGCTTTGGGGTGTATAAATACCTATCATTTCTTTTGAAAAGGAAAATTGGTTCTGATGAGGACATCCGACCGTGGAAAGTTTATTAGAGAAGGAACCGGAGATCGATGGTCACGATTAGGCCACTTTATTTTTGATCTATTATTTGTATTGATTTATTTATATATCTTTTTTGTTTCTACCCTCACTTGAGGGAGTAGGTTTATTTGACCCTAGGGGGTACTTTTGTCTTTAGAAATGTTATTGTATTTTGACTATTTATAGCTCATTTCCCCTCCTTTGAGAGGATGATGATTACTATGAAAAAAATTTCCAGCACTTTGTTCCTTTGTGAGAGTTCTTGTGAGAACTTTGGTGAAATTCTTAGGTGAGGGCAAAGCATTACCCATCAGCCGCAGAAAGTGTCCGGGCTCGTGGTTCTTCTCATACCCAACTTTTCCTTGCCCTCTTCCTTATTTGCCGTAGCAATACCTATAGTATAGGCTTGGCCTCCCTCCCTCACTTGAGGGAGTAGGTTTATTTGACCCTAGGGGGTACTTTTGTCTTTAGAAATGTTATTGTATTTTGACTATTTATAGCTCATTTCCCCTCCTTTGAGAGGATGATGATTACTATGAAAAAAATTTCCAGCACTTTGTTCCTTTGTGAGAGTTCTTGTGAGAACTTTGGTGAAATTCTTAGGTGAGGGCAAAGCATTACCCATCAGCCGCAGAAAGTGTCCGGGCTCGTGGTTCTTCTCATACCCAACTTTTCCTTGCCCTCTTCCTTATTTGCCGTAGCAATACCTATAGTATAGGCTTGGCCTCCCTCCCCCCCCCCCCCACCTTTTCCTTTTTTCCTAGCAATTGGCCTCCCTCTCCTCCTAGCCGCCGGGTCCAACCCCAAACCCTCATAGTCACCGGCCCTATAACCCTACCCATCCTCCTAGCCGCCGGCCACATCACCCCCTCCCTTGCCTTCAAATTTCAAATCCAAAATTGATACTTTCCATTTATAACGTATTTTAAATTAGGAAGGTTTTTTAATTCAAATTGTTTGGTAAATTGTAACGTCGTTGTCTCGTATCTCCTAAATTTTTTGGTAAACTCTCCCTTCCTCACACCTTTTAATCCTCCCTAAATCATGGCATCGTTTGAGCATGAAGATCTATCCGCACAACCCAAATTAAGAGTGTAAGTGAGAGGATTCCCATAGTGACTATTCTAATTGTTAAATTAGGGATTCCTTTTGAAAACCCTACATTCACATGGTATAATTTGATATGACTATTTTTTTATTCTAATCTTTTCTTATGTAATTGATTGTCTAAGCTTAATCACCAATTTGTCAGCTTAAAAATTTGCTAAGAAACATGAGAAGTTAATTCATTGCAAATCTCTGTTCCTGTTTGTGTAATTTTCCAATCAATTGCATTTGCCACTACATGTAGTCATACATCAGGTTCATTTTATTTCAGGTTTTAAAATCTGAGAGAAGAGAAATATCTCTTTTCCTTGGGGTAGATTTCCCCTAAAGCTTGAAAGGAGAGGAAGTGAGGGATTGTAGTGTGTTCTAGGATTCTGCTAAGATGGAAGTTTCTTTCTCTCATCTAGCCAGCAGTCTTTATCAATTGACAATGGCAGGAGCTAAACTGCCACAATCCGCATCAAGAGTGGCTGACCTGATGCTGGAGTTGGCTACCAGCAGGATTCCATCATTTTGTCCCTATCTGCAGCTGTCCTGAAGTGCCGCCCTTCCTGTCTTTCTTGTTAACAGCATAAAGAGCACTACTGGGAACAAGAAGTTCAAGAGACTGCTGGAAGCAAGGACGAATTCTGTGGGTTGCAAAGCCGGCACTAGGTCTCTGTTGTCCATCTTTTTCTAGTCTGAACAGTATATTGTATCAAGAATGGTGATCTACTGATTGTCTTTGGGTTCTATGAAGGTGTAATGAGTAAATCAGTATCTTCACTGGTTCAACACGCCATTCTCTACATTTTGGACTGGTGGAAAACTGGAGACCGAAACTGGAAGGGAACCAATCGCCAGCCTTCAGTCAAGGGAAATTTTTCTAAAGAAAAAAATTACAGCAACACTGGTGGTCTTGAGCTAAATTTATAAATCTGTTTTGTCTCTTTCTTTTAATTCATTAAAAAATTTGTTTAGTCACCAGGTTTTCAAAACTAAGTTCCATATTAGTTTTAAGACTTCTTCGAAGTTCTAAAGGTTGGAATTTGAGGGTGCTTTTGTGTCCTTCATTGTTTAGTAATTCTTCCTTCTTTTCCTCGGTGTCATGATGAGATAAAAACAACCCCAAAACTCTAATGCCCTTCATTAATTGGTACCAAAATTTTGCTAACCAGTAATAGATATGAGAGCTTTCATGCTTTAAAAATTAATTTGATTTCCTTCTTTAAAAAACCTGGTTAATATAGGTGCCAAATCATTCACAAGGAGAGAAATAAAGCAAAAAAAAATTAAAATAAAATGACGTATGCATGGTTAACCATGGCATACTGTTTTAACCACAAAATAATAGCTATTTAAATTTTCAATTATGTTCAAGGTTTTGACATACCGTTTTGCAAACACAACGGGTAATAACCACAACCCATGCTAGATATTGAACTTTTATTGTCAAAACAACTGGACTCAAATTTTCCAAATTTGAACCATGTCAGACTTTATCCAAATAATTTAATGGCCCCATCCAATTAATGTATATTATGATAAAATATTTACATTACAAGAGTATATGTTAGGACTTTCAACTGGTCAATTGAATGATCCAAGAGATTCTCCAACCAAATCAGGTTAGTCAACCAAGATAGGCTACTAAGAACAACTCAAACTTAATCGACCGACTAGCGGGGAAACTTGTTTGGATAAATCCAATCATATTGATGTAAGAACCTGAGGCCTAACCCAAACCCATTGGGCTTAAGTTCTAGATGACGGCAAAACAAAGGTTACAAACAAAAGGTTACACAAACAGCTCATAAAGGCTACATAAATCACAAGGAGACAAGGGGGATCAACCCCTCCTCTCTACTTATAATATCTTTCCCTCATCTAAAGAGATGGACAATGGTAATGCTGATTTTTATTTCCTTGTTTTATGAATCAGATGGCTAATGAGCATTAACCTCTCTTATTATAAATAGGGGAATTGTGTAACTTTTTACGCTATATATTTCCCACTTCTTACCCTTACTGAAATGGAATTGCATAGTATCATCTTTCTCCAACAAACGGTCACTTTCCCTCTCAAGAAACAATAATAACTCTTTACGCTAGCTATTTCTCACTTCTTACCCTCACTACTCGATAGCATCAATCCCAAACACACAATTACTCAATCGCAATAAAGAGAGATTTGCTCCAAGCAATAACTCACTTTTCGCTCCTCTGTTACCCAGGTTATATATTTCCAATAGATCTCCAACTTCAAAGTAACATCTAAGTTTACTAATTTTTTCCCTTATATATAGTTAAAAACGATATTTCCCTAGCAAAGTTGAGAAAGCTCCTCCTCCCGTGGCCAAAAAAACACCCCCGTTCAATACAAAAGGTCCACTTCTTCCAATTTAAACGTACTTCATGAAAACTTATAGCTATTAAACCCAAAGCCATCCTATGTAAAAAACCTTCCCTTCCGTATTTGAATTCCCATGAAGGCTTATCTAAAATAGACCATTGCATCATTTAAATTTTGGACCATCAAATAAACTAAAACCCTAACCATCCACCGACAATAAATACTACTTTCCACACTTATCTGTTGGGGGGAAAAAGCACATCCTCATGAGCAATAAGCATCAAACAGAGAAAAATAGAATATCCACAAGTAAATCACACCAAAAAAAATAACAAATAAGATTTATAAGATTCAATTAGATCTACCTATAACCACAATCACATCCAAAAAAAATCACCAGTTTAGAAAATAGTACAAGGATACAAATATTATTTTGCAATATTTTGTTATCTTTATTTCCCTCTCTCTCTCTCATGCATTTCCATTTCTCTTACATTCTAACAAAATCAAAACAACAAAAGAAATACCAGTGGGCTCCGAAATTTTGAGCTTTTGGGGCCCTAGCCTCTCCGCGTAAGTTCAAGTAGAATTTTAACGGATTATGTTTTGGGGAAAATTTTCGGAAGGTAGATTAGATAGAGATAAGACACTACTAAGAGATTTTGCTCTCTTAGTGAAGACTTTAATATCTGAGTTTTGGTTTTCTATAGGAGCAAGCCCCTATAGTTATTTACCCCCCTCGATAATGAGAGCACTTTCTATTCAGACTAGTCATTAAACAGATACTTAATATCCATCATAAAGTAGCAACATATTTAAATGTTTAAAGTTTAACATTTAAAATTACAAATTCACCACCTTGCACTTAAAGGGAACGGTGGAGGAATGATGATAGACTTGATCAAGATCTTATGGTTTCGTCGTCCTAGGTCGTCATGGTCCCTAGTCCACTTAGTTATAGGAGGTAGTCAAACCAATCTAACCGAATGATAATTGTCAGCAGCCATAGGTTGCTTTGTACAAGCATACCTTGTAGATATGGGATGAATATTTATTTAAAAGACGAATTCAAGTCAAACTTAGCTAACAAAGGGCTTTTTATACTATCGACTATACCATATAATTCATTACTTAATGGTAATAACCATTGGGGAACATATGAGCTTTTAGCCATAACCATAATATAGTGGAGTTATTCGACTAAGTCACGAGCTCAGAGGGTCATGGTCATAATCATTTACCATGTAGAGCCGTCTGGCCAAATCACAGGTTCTTTGTGGAGTTGTCTGCCCAAACCACCGATTAGAGAACCAGTCATAACCATATCACGTGGAGCCTTCTGGCCAAACTATAGATCCTGTGGAGCCGTCGTCTTGCCAAGCCACTGGTTAGAGGACAAATGGAACACCCTTGCTAATAGAAAATTATTTGAGAATGAATCTTAGTGATATTCTAAATTTGGACATTTGCTCTTTGGGAGCTAGAGTTATCATTGAGTTCATCACCTTCACCAAACGATTGCGGATGGTGAATGCATTTTGTTTTAAATTATAAGTAATTAATTTTAGTTTTAAATATTAATACTTATATGGATATTGAACCTAAGAGTTTTGATGGAATTTAAAAAATAACCCCTCTTGTTGATATTAGCTCTCAACACGGCCATCATCGACATGGCGTTAAAGTTATTTAAAAAATATATATTTCATTGAGGTTTAGAAGCAATTTGAAAGGATAAATCCCTTCCAGTTGAGATTAACTTTTAACACGGCTATCATCGGAAATTTAGGTAATTTTATTTTATATCTTGAATCTTGTCAATTTTGTTTGGCTGCCAACAAAGGATTAGGCTCAACTGATGATTTAACAAATTCGTTATGCGAGCGCAAATAAATGAGAGTTTAGATTTTTATGATGAGTTTCATTCAAAGAGCCTCTAAAGGCCTAATGTAACCATTAAAATTAAATATATTGTTACATTTGTCATTAGGCATTCGTTTGTTAATTCAAGTCATGTTGACTCCAGTCTTTTTAAGGAGAAGGATTGGACTTGGAATTTAACACGTACAATATTCTCATATCTTTAAATTAGGAGGTACATGTGATGGTTAGAGCACATGCGAGTAATTAAATTTTAATAATGAGCTTTTAACACAATGCACATTTAGCACATTTGTCAAAGTACATGCAGGGAATTCAAATTTCTTTTTAAATTAACATGCACGTTTTTCGATGTGTTCACGTGATGCACTTGCACTAATTTTTTATGTATTTACATAACATATTCGCATGCATTTAATGTAGTGCACATCGTTGGGTTGTAAGCTTCTCGAGGTAGTGACTCGCTTCTTGAGGTGGTAACACTTTTCTCAGGATTGTTGCTTTCTTCCAAAGGTTATTGCACACTCCTACATGTGTCGACATGCTTCTCGATGCATCGCATTTAAGTTTAGGGAATTATATTTTAATGCATGAGGTAGGATTTTAAAAAATATAAAATTTAAATATTCGCTCAAGAGTTCATTATTTGAATGTGCGCTACATTTAACTTTAAAGTTAAGAATAACGTTTTTTGTCCGCTTGTCCGATAGTTGTGGAGGCGAATTGGATTTCAATTATTGTGTATAGGAGAGATGTTTAGTTAGTTTTGTCTGATTCAAGTTATCATATAATTCAACATAGTTCCTAGGGGATGTTTGTTCAATAGACATTAGGTAAGCTACATTGTTAGTAAGTTCACGGAAAATACTTGCATTGGATCTCATGCCACATAGGGTTAAATATGAATACTCAAAGAAGACCCAATTAAATTGGACTAGCCCGAACAAAATAACCTGACACAATCTGATTTTGTTTCGATTGAAATTGGATCAGACTGACCAATTAGCAGAAAGTTCAGAAAGGAAACTGTTCAACGAAATAATTTCTAAGAGATTGAAAAACGGTTCTTAGCTGTTTTAAATTAAGATGGATCAATGGTTAGGCATGTAAAATGCTAATCTCTAAGAACATGTAATGAAACGTGCACATAACAAAAATTATTATAGGAATGTATACTTAGGATTCATGTAATTGTAAACAAATGTTTAAATGTGAAAAGTTAATTTGGAATACGATGTTGTTTCCTTATTCAAAAAGCTTTAAGCATACCACCAGAATTTGAACTTCAGTAAACTTTTATAAACTAAGACATTTTTTTATTCTTAAGAGGTGCGGCCGATTAATCTGGGATAGCAAAACTGTAGCAAAAAATGCTCAAAAAATCTTTTAGTTTTGCAAACAAGTTAAAACAACTACTCAATGTTAAAATTCTTAGAGGAAACAGTGCCTGATTAGATTAGAAAAAATAGTACCTGAAGCATAGGATGAACAAGGAGGGAGACCAGATGTCGATAATCTGACTGCACTGATTCCTTTATTTCCTAGTAATTCATAAGAAACGATTACATTCCACTGATCATAAGAGAAAAACATTAACAGCAGAAACCACTATCGAACTAATTGAAACATAACTTAATGAGCATCGCACATCTAATCCATTCAATGAAAAACCAGATTTTTTGCTTTCATTATGAAACAGGTTAAAATAAGTCAATCTCCAGTTTTAAGAGCACCAGTCCAACAAAAATTCACATAAATTGGCAAGTCAAGGAGGTATGCATGAATACTGAAAGAGCATATGAATTCAGTAGCAACATAATGTTAGGTAGAACTTCTATTAAAAGACTAATTTAATGATATTTATCAAATGTAAGCTCCATTAAAAACATATCTTTACAGTAAGATCCATTTTTTAAGGAAAAGAAAACAACAGCCTTCAATTCTAAAGATTAAACATACTTGTCAACAGCGGAAGAAAAAAACATATCAAGGCACACCAAAAGCTTGCAGTTTGTATTTTAATTATGCTATAGAGTATAGCTTTAGAAGCAAATAGTGCGTGTTATTGATTTGGTGGATGCAACGAGAACATGGCTATTTCGGCTGAAGATGAGCATGATGAAGAAGATTGTGCTGAGGAATATGATAACGATGAAGAAGATAAGGCTACTACGATTTATGATAATTATTAAGTTTTAAATTTTTTTAATTTGAATCTGGCGTTTATAAACAAACTTTTACGTAAGTTTTCCTTGAGAATATTTAGGGCCATCTTTCTTTATGAAAGTCTAAGCTTTTAATCAAATTATCTTTTGAAATTTTATACATGTTAAAGTTTAAATAAAAAAAAAAGTTAAATAATTTAATGCTCTACTTACATGATTTAAATTTTCTTTTCTTTTTACTAAGGATTTTTTTTCAATTTCCTTATTAAATATAAATAAATCATTTATGATTTTTATGATTTGGTTTATTTTAAAATAGAGAGCATTAGATTACACAATGCTATATATATATATATATATATATATATATATATATATATATATATATATGTGTGTGTGTGTGTGTGTGTGTGTGTGTGTGTGTTGTTTTAAGGTTAACTTAATTTTGAATTGAGTCATAAGTAGGAATTTGATTTTATAGTGCTAAATCTATTATCAAGATTCTCTACAAATGAAAGAAGCTTCGAGGTGATGGCAAGGATATAGCTGGTTGAGGGGTTGATCGTCAACATTGTCAATAAATTAAGATAATCAATTTTAATTTAAAAAGCAACTTAATTACAAACTAAATTTCATCATCTGCCTTTTAAATAAAAGTGTAAAGTGATATATTACATGGGTTAATTTCATTATATATACCTTTTATATGAAAGTTTAAACATTCAGTTTTAAAATTTCTAACTTATTTCATTTTAAAAGTGCACTTATGTGAAGTAATAAGATGAAAATTTGATGTATACATTAAGATGTTTGAAATAGAAAATCTAATATCTAATAGAATGAGCTTTAGAAAGACCATGCATATAAATAGGTTGGTAATGTAATAACCTGTACAGGTAGCGTGACAAAGACAAGCCTTCCGAGAGGCAAAAAAGTTGCGTGACAAAGACAAACATTTCGAGAGGCAAAAAAGTTCTTCAGTTAAGATATGCATAACGACCTGTATAGCTATGGCAACAAAGGCAAGCCCGTATGGATACAAAAGGGTCCTCGACACAGACTTCGAGCTCACGGTAGCAAAGAAAACACTCCCACCTACATAATATCTTCTAAAGCTAAAAAAGAGTTGTATATGATAAATGTGATTAACAAAAGAATTTCATAGCTGGTTAGCTAACATAATGATAATTATACACACTTGTTATTAAAAATTGTTAATACCTAAAATTCTAATACTTTATCTGAAGTTTTGTTTCCATTTAGATAGTTCGCTTGCAAAGCAATAAGAAGTTAATTCAGCTATTTCTTATAAAAGAATTACGGGTAACATATGAGATAATACATAAGTAAAAGTAATTTTTTATGTTAATTACTTTTTGTCTTTAAACTGTTTATATTACTGAATTGTACTCATACTTTATTATGTTAAATATTATTTCAGATTAAGGAATAGACAAGATAGAACCCACATAAGGGTCCGGTTTTGATATTTTGGATTCAAAGTTTTACTGTAAGAAAGAGTTTTGATGGGTATGTTCATTATGATTTATATAAGTTTTGATAAAATACATAAAATCTTGAAATTGTTTTAATACTTTGTATATGAATGGATGATTATTGTTTGAATTTACTTCATACGAAAAAACATTATAATGTGCTCAATGGAACGGTCAATGTTTTAAATTTCACATAAATTAGAACTTATAATATGTAGAGTATGGTAGTGTATTTCTTTGTTCATCTCGTATCGACCTAGAAGGGTCATCATAGGGTGTGACAATATAGCACTATTTGACATTAACAAATATAGGCCCATGTTAGACCAGTCCCTGGACCGGTCCAGTCGGTCCATCTGGGACCGGCTTGCGTATAATAGAGGCGGAGGAGTTCCACCTCCCAGGTGACTCCACCTTCCGCGTGGGGTCCAACAGGTAGCAGTTAAGAGGGAATTAATGAGGGTTGGGAGGGAAAATTCAAAGGAATGGCTGATTAGAGATTTTATCTATGATTGCAAGCTTTAAGTAGGATGTTTTCCTAGGGTTAGGGTATCGAGTATTTTTTTGGAATTGAGTTGTTCTTCGTTGATTTGGGCTCTAGCGGCATCTAGAGATTTGGTAGAATCGGATCCTTCTCTCCAATTGAGGATCCATTGTATCTTGTGGTTTTCTTCTCTATTTCATTAATTGGAAAGAGTTTTCTTATGTTATTTCTCTTAAATTCATCTTGGAGATTAGGTTTGGATAGCTGAAATTCAATTTCAACTAAGGGGGAATTGATTTCTACAATTATTTCCTATCATAGTAGTATCTCAAACTATGCATACATAGCTTCTTGTCTTATTTTTAACATAGAATAAAGAAATAAAATTCAATCATACATTCTCTCATTGTATACCCTTTTCACTTCTCATTTTAAATTTCAAGAGTTTTCAATGCAAGGAGCTCACATCTTCAACTGCTTTAAAGGTAGACTACAGTTCAAGCTCAGCCCAGGTACTTGATAGGTTGAGCAGCAAGGACCAGGATGATTTTTTCAGTTAGAACTTGGTCCATGAGATTTAGTTTCATGCCAAAAGATTTTGAGGAACATATCACACTCTTGTCCGAATTAAAGATTAAGCAGATTTATTTATACAAACATGCTGCTCATTTCTCTCTGGAGTTGAATTTGTTTATCCATTATAAAGTTATAACCAAGTTAAGAATGGCGTAAACAGACTTAGTGGCCTTGCAAGCCTACCAATTCTGATGATTGGTTTGTTAACAAAACATAAACTATCAATGTTTATTTACATTCTTCTAAATAACTTTTGGACTTTGACTATAAGGAACAAAGTTGCTGTGTATTATTGAATGCCAGCTATATAATCCATATTTGTAAATTAAAGAGCAACAACTACTACCTTATTACTCTTTAAATAAAGGAAAAAGAAGTTCACAAAAATAATGATGACTGAAATATGATAACACAGCAAAAAAAAAAGAGCTACAAATATGCAAGTAAATAGCACCCATGCATAAATAACTTGGAAGAAGAATTAATGGGATATCAAACATTTAGATAATGTTACCTGGAGCTTGTTGTATATTTGTGTCATAGCCTCCTTCAATCTTAAAACCTATATAAAATGAAAGAAAAAGAAAGACTAAGACAATAAGGAGCATGCGATTTAGCTGCATAGCATGAGAAAAACTATGATGCATTCCAAGCATCGATCAAGCATAATATCTGCTTTAAAACTTCAGAAGAACCTAGCGAGTTGCCAGGTGTCCATGCATCTAAATTTCAAAGCAACTTGATCCAAATACTAGGCCAGGTGTCACATTATTAACCTAATGTTAACCTCGACAACCATTTTGAAGTTGATCCAATCGAATATAGTGAAAATAGCACATGTAAAATGCGATGTCACACAAAATCGCTTCAAAATACCTTAACCAAAATTGAAATCACTCGAATGTTGCCTATCTCGTGAAATAGACCACGCTGACGTGTTAGGGACGTTGAAAATAGCTAGAATAGACACATATTGATTAGGTAGCCACACGAGGCAATTTTAAAAATTCACTCATGCATGAAATGATATGAAATCAATTTACATCAATGATGAGAATTAGCGAGTCAATTAAGCACGATAATGTCTTTTTTATATATAATTTAAAAAAATAATCAAACTAAATAATATATATAATATACCTAATATTAATACTAATATTGATAATATTAAAATTATTAAAAAAAATCCTCTCTCACATCCCAACTTCCCTCAATCTCATTCACAGAGTCAGATGTTCAACTCTATTAAAAAGAATAAAAAAATAACTTATCTAAAACCTACCCATCCCCATCCATCCTTCATACGCAACCCTAGCCCTCATGATCACTCTCTTTTTTTGCTCGTCTCTCCCATTCTCTCATGCCTCTGCTCCTATCTGATTCATGCAAACCCTCAATAACCAAGCAATGAGAATGTTACACGTGGATTTCGCAAGGAGAAGGCATTCACCACCCAATAGTGAGTGAAGTGGTGAGGAAATCATAGGAGGAGCTCACTTAAGAAAGCTCAGCCAGATGAGCAGCTTGCAAAGAAGTAAAAGAGTTCATGAGGCTTAAGAATTTAAGTTAAATCCTGCTCAGAACCTATTTCCTAATGCCTCCTCCATCCTCATCTTCTTTGGCATCATCCTCATCAAAAACCTCCCCCACCAATGCAAGCTGCGTAAATTCCTCCCTCTCTCTTCCTCTCATTCTCTTTGTCACTCTCTCTTACCCACTCTTTGATGTAGACAAAGGGGGGGTCAACTCATGTCCAAAATAAATCAATTTTGGCCTCCCTCAAGTTTACAAGCTCAATCAAAATTGAGCTGAAATTTTAGCTCATTTATGAGCTGGTCTTTAGTTCACTTATTTAACTAAGGGTTAGCTCATTATTAGCTAACATTTTAGTTCATAGTTGTCTTTTAATTTCGATTCGAATTTGTTAAATCGTCGTTTGTAGTCTTTTAATTTCGAGTCAAGATTGTAAGTCGTCGTAATTTTGTGTTTTTTTTTAATTTCTAAGTCGGACTTAGATTTGAAATGTAAGAGTTTGTTCTAATATCTCTAAGTAAATCTCTTCCTTTTGTGTCTCTTCTATTACCTAGTATAGAGTCTTTTCCCTTTTTGTGATAAAAAAATATAGGGTCCCCTATATTTTTTGATTGCATCATTTGGTATTAGAGCAAGTCAGGAAGTCCTAGGTTTGTGAGTCAGTTTGTTAAGTCAAGTCAAGTTGTGAGTCTTGTAAGTCTTGTGAGTTTTAAAAGTCTTGTTAGTTTTAGTTGTCGTTTGAGTCTTGTTAGTCAAATCATAAGTTAACTCATCGGGAGATGAGTTCGTAAAAAGGGGAGTCTGATGTATAAAAAAGGGGGGGTCAACTCATGTCCAAAATAAATCAATTTTGGCCTCCCTCGAGTTTACAAGCTCAATCAAAATTGAGCTGAAATTTTAGCACATTTATGAGCTGGTCTTTAGTTCACTTATTGAACTAAAGGTTAGCTCATTATTAGCTAATATTTTAGTTCATAGTTATCTTTTAATTAAACGTAATTTTTATGTCTTAATTAAAGTTTGTCTCTTGGAATTCCAAAATGGCCTTTGAAATTCTAAGATGGTTTGTTTTCCCATGCCTTGGCTCTTTGGCTTCCACGGTGAGCTGTTGTTTTCCGTGCATGGCTCCTTGGACTCCTTGGTGGCTGTTGGTTTTTCGAGCTGGGGGTTCTTCCCGTGGCTTTTGGCGCCTCGGTTCTGGCGAGCCTCTTGGGATCCCGTGGCTGCTCCCTCGGTTCCCTAGCTGGGTTGTTTTTCCGTGAAGTTGGGGGGGATTTTCGTGGTTGTGATGTTTGGGTTCTTGTGGAAATTTATTAGTGTCTATTTGCATTCCCTTCTCATACCTATATATATGAGATGTTTAAGAGTTATAATGTTATGTTATGTGAATGATTTTTGGAAATGTAAACCTACGGGTTTCGTTGGAAAAGCTTGCGAGCTTTGTCCACTCCTCATCCCCTCTGGAAATCTTGCAAGCTCTTTCCACCCTTCGTCTTGGCTTCTAACCTCTTTCGTCTCTCCGCAAGTTTACACCCCACCTGTATCCTTCTTCTCAAAGTAAGCAAGTTTAGGGTGTCTTGTTTGAGTCAAGTTTGTAAGAGTCAATGGTTGTAAGTCTTTTTATATAAAGTTGTATTTTATAATATTTGTGTTCTTTTAAGCATTTTATGTCTTTATTTTGTATCTAGAAAGGTTGTCTTTTTGTGATCAAAAAATAAGGGTCCCCCTTATTTTTTTGATTGCATCACTCTTCTACCTCTCCACTCACACAATCTCTTTCTCAATTTCTCCTCTCACATTTTTTTTTCTAGAAGTCTCTCTCTGCCTCTCCTCACAGTAGCTCTCTTTCCCTCCCTTCCCCTCTCCTCTCACCCACACTTTTCCCTCACCCTCTCTCTTTCTTCCCTTCCCCTCTCTTACTTTCTCTTTCTAAACTTTACTCTCTACCCAAACTCTCACTCATTCTCTCTCACTTTCTCTCTTCTTCTCCCTTTCTTGCTCTCACGCTCTCTTCTCTCATTCTCTTCATGTCCTTTTCTCTCCAAAACTCCCACTCTCTGCCTCTCTCTAAAACACACTCTTTCTCCCACTCTCTCCTACTCAATCTTTCTCTTTCTTTCTCCCAAAAAAATGTATAAATAGAGAAAGAGAGGAGAAATATTGTGTATTCCCCTTATCAAATCATTGCAACAATGAAGGAGAGAGAGAGAGAGAGATGGCCATTAGTGAGTCTATGATGGACTATAAAGGTCGAGAATCGCTTAAATTTTGGATCACTTCTTTGCTCGAATCAAGCTTAGGAAAGTATCAATGAGTTGACTAATGAGCCAGGTCTAAACACACACTCAGATTGATTTTTCATGGGGTGGACTAATATTTTCTTCAAAGAACGAATATTGATTGAAATTAAAATCATTATTGGCTAGTATTAATCTTAAATCAAAATGACTAAATAATCCCGATTGAATTGAGATATTCTATAGCCAAACCTAGCTCAGCTAAAAATTGAATCAAATAACTTCAACACACTGAGAGGTTTAAACAAGTTTGAGAACATATCATTTCCAGCCTTAATTACATGATGATATAAAAATAAAAATTAACAAAGTCCTTCATGCAACTAGCAATCAATCTAGCATCCTCGATCAAAGCTATGCAAATTAAAATTATTTTCATGATATTTGCAAGGATATTCAATATATTTTATCTAATACTTTACACTTAAATCATTTTAGGCACTACTAATTTCAAATCACATAGGAAATTACTGTCAAAGCTGAAATACTCATAACTCCAGTTTTTCATAATTAAACTTCCACAACGCTTCATTTATTCAATTTAGTAACACGTAAACTGATTCATTGACAGAAGGATGGATGAAATAAAGATTATTAAAACACTGATAGTGACTGGATCATTGCTACACAAATTTTAAGGAAAGCACAAAATAAGACTTCAAAATGGCTCAAAAAAAAATTCAAGTGATAGTATTTGAGTTATAATTGCTTATATTTTACTGTCCAATGAATGAAATAGCATAAATAGTATAAAAAAAAACTACTGAGTATATAAATGTTTTTTAAATGTGACAACAGAAACCATGCGATAGATCAAAATATTACCTTATTATAGAGGTATCCAGTTGTAATAGGATATGATGACCAGAAATGGCGCAGTAGTTCCTGAATAGATGACCAATGCTGAAAAAAATAAAGTTAGAGATAGAATCATGATCAAAGAGCATGCAAAGGAGGCCAAGCAGACATCTTCTGAGAAAAGTTCACCAAGAAAATACAGTTTTTTTATAAATTAACTATAAAGAAATATCACAAACTACATCTAGCTATCTACGTCTAAGATTTAGATAATTTAGGAAAAAGACAAAAATAGGATAACAAGAAAAATTATTGGCAAGTTAATTGTGACACTCATGTGCAAACAAGAGGCTGGGCAGGGGTGTCAATATTTGCAGGTCGACCCGTTTGGCAAATGGGTTGGATCCAAGTTCAAATTTCTGACCTATTTTAAAAATCGGGTCGGGTTCAGGTTGACCCGAAAACCCAAAGTTGACCCGGATCACTCGTATCCCTCCCACATCCCGTCACTCGACTCAATCTCGCGTCCCGCACCACGCATGACGCACCCGCACCTACCTCACCCACGCTCGCCCCCTTGTCCTGCCTCAATGCCTTGCCCGAACACGGGCTGCCAGTCCTGAACCAACGCACCTGCATCCTGCCTCGCCCGCACTCGCGGATCGACCACGCACCCACGTCAGCGCCATGACTCACGGCCCTCACCCTTGCTTGATCCCGCGCTCAACCCAGCACCCCGCAGCCCACAAGAGCTCACCTGCTCTGCGTCATGGTCAACATGTTGGATCGGGTTGACCCGGGTTTGGGGAAGGTCATGTCCAGGTTCAGATTTCTGACCCATTTCCAGAATCGGGTCGGGTTAGGTCAAATAGTGACAGGTCAATTTCAGGTTGGACCCGAATCCGACCCGAAAACCCATTTTGACAACCCTAGGGCCGGTGAGCATCTCTTAGGATGAATAAAAGTTAAAAATCTTCCAAACATATATTAACTTTAAAATTTTAAATTACATGAGACATTGTACTGTCTTACATTTAAGATTACAAAGCAATTTAGGCATCAAAAGAATACGATTAGGTCAACAATAAAATCATTTGAGCCACTAGAGTGTGACATCCTCATGTTCACAATAGACGTGCTCCAGCCTTTACCATTTTCACAATATTTGGCTATTTTAGTATGTAAAGTAGCAGAACTTACAATCATGAGCTCATCTTTTGTCCTACTTGGCAGCTGGTCAAGGACACTCTCAAAGGGGCCCTTTCCAATGTGTTGCTTTGTACTTGAAAGATGTTGATTCAACCCATTAAGGACCTAGCTCATACCAGTGAGGTAGTTAGGTTTTCCTGCTCCAGGCAATTATAATTATTGATGAATATACAAAACATACAAAAGCAATGCCACATAAAACTCAGAAAAGGAGTGAAAATTATTAAGTTCATTTTCTCTTAAGAACAAATAGAGCCCAAATTCCATCTTTACAATTAGCAAACTAGAGAAACGAGTAGAAAGCGATTGTTAGGTTTAGTTCACTCGTTAATGTTATGATAATAATCATTTTTGGAAGCGATGGAATAGTTGTATGCAGAAAAAATGATCATAATATGAGGAAATTTCATCTCGGTAAATGAAATGGATTAGACATTGAAGTTCCGACAAATAATGGAAAGAAAAAAACTGTAATACTGCAACTGCAGAACAGCATAAAAATACACCGCGTAGCAAGTTTCTACAGAGGCTCAAAATTTCCTCCTCCGGATATAATAAAATGAATACCACATTCTATGAGCCCAGTTTAATTTTCAAAACATATTAAGGTCATAAAGCATATTTGCCTCTAAATGAATCGAAGGGTTCATAATTAGGTTTGAAACTCACCCAATAACCGTTCGAATTTTAATCGACTACATATATGTATTAATTCACATTTATTTGTATTAATACACATTTATATGTAAATTAGAAATATATATATATATATATATATATATGGAATTTTCAAAAGCTTCTTTTTTAATAGAGATTCTCACATCAATCTGACAATCATTTTGAAAGGATCATTTTTAACTCAACTCAAAATTGAAAAAAATCTGAAATTATTTTTTTTTTTTCAAGTTCAGGATGGCTTGCTCGAAATCAATTCAAGGCCACCCGTAAATGAAAGCATCAAAAATTTTCAAGTAAATACCACTACAAAGTTAATCAAAACTAATTTCAAGATGTGCTTCATCCTATTGGGAAAGAATGTCGGCGATGTAGGATGCATTTTAAAGACTAGTTTAGTAAGAGTCCTGAGTCAGGATTATCTGTAACTAAGGATCTTCTTGATGTTAGGCAGGCAAGTTTGATTATGAGCATCTAGCCCATGTCAAATAACAGAATATTGTAGACGATCTACATCAGATCTCGATCATGAAAGATATAGGCAATCAAGAGGGCATGAAATATAAGATAAAAATCATTAAACATGAGAATTTTACCTTCAGAGCAACGTCAGATTGAACAATATCATTCAACCCTGTCACTTTTGCTTCAGAGATCTGCTTCATCAAATATGCATAGGATTCCTCCAAATTAAAATTGTAGTCGGTGTTTTTGAAACCAGCATTACTATCACCTAAAGCCCTAAGTGCATTGGCTTGTTGTGAGTCGAAGTACTCACGAGGATCCTGGAAATAAAATCTGAATAAGTTATCAGGTAAAACAGAAGATGGGGAAATAAAATCATACCCACCGCTTAATACCTTGATAAACAGTGGTGCATAAGGGAGCTGATGAGGTCCTCGAAGATCTTCAATCTCAGTCATTCTACAAGCCTTCTCTAGACGTTCTTGGCTTTCATTCTTATCAAAAGTTTCAAGAGAAGGCCCTAGCATACAGGATTTATATTGTAAGGGAAACTTCCGTTGAGAAAAGAAGATATGATAAAAGTTAAAGAACAAGAGAAAAATAGAAAAATAATTGCTAACCCTTCTTTGACCTTGCAAGAGCTTCAGCAACTGTCCTAGTATCTCCCAACTCAACATCTACAACCAAAAATCAAATAATGATCATAGCAAATATTATATGAGAAGGTTTTCACCCGAATGATCATTAACTTGATTGCTCACAATTAAGATTAGCACATCAAAAAGTACTCTAAAAAATACAACAATAATAAGCTATCAATAAGTATAGATATTTGCACGGAAAATCACTTGGAAGGAAACTTCATCATAAGCCACTAGTATCTGCTGCTAATACTATTTTGGAGAATTAGTTCTACGTTTTCTCTCTCATAGCATGCCAATTCGAAACACATAGCTCAACAAATAAGAAAATGTTACTTACCTTTCCAACCAGAAATACGTGCAAAGTATTCGAAATTTCTTCTTGCATTACATACAGAAAATTACAGGAATTTGTTTACAACTGCAGAAGATTCCCATTATGATTTCAAACCTCAATCAACCCAATGAGATGAAAGTGGCATTTACAACCCTAAGTTCTGCACTTTTCCAGCTGAGTTATGTAATCTTTGAAATTGATCCTCTCAAATACATTTATCGTAGATTTGTCCGCTAAATTTACCAAACTAACCAAGCATTTTGGGGCCCAAAAATTTGCGCCCAGCACTTTAGGACGAGTATGTCAAATTTTCAGAAGACTGAGTCCATTACAAAAAAAAATACTATACATAAATTTTTCTCTCATTTAGCGAGGAATTAAGATCTGGTTCTAAGTTTTTCATAGGCTCACCAATCCCGAAAACAAGAGAACTTTCAATTAAGGTTAATTAATAGATGTTAAGTGCTTGGCGTATATTAGCAGCAATTTCGAGCTTATAATTGAGGAAATTTACCGCTTTTAGCTTATTAAGTGGATGGTGGCGGGAATAATAATGAACTCAATCAGAATCCCATGATCATGTCGCCTCAGTTTGTTGTGGATCCTAGTTTACTTACTGAGCAGAGGTAGTTGACCCAACCTAATTGAAGTATCCTTGTCGATAGCCATTAGTTGCCTCATCCAGGAGGAACTTGTAGATCTAGGGTGTATGTTTGTCTAATGGGACAATTTTAAGCTAACCTTAGCTGATCGAGAGCTTTACGTCATCTTAAGTGCAACTTGACGTACAACTCAAGGAGGCTCAAGCCAATGAGGAACATCTAGGCAATGAATGTGATCTTAATATAATTGTGTAATTTTATAACAAAAACACCCAATTATATAGTCTCGATCATAATCGCTATTTAATTAAATCATTTGACAGTAAAATCACACAGTTAAAGGACACATGTAATGTCCTTATTAAGGTGAGAACTTTTTTAGAGTGATCATAACGATGAACTTGATATGACATTAACATTAAGTGAGTTGAGATTAAATTTAAATTTATCACCCTCAACAAATTATTGCATAAGGTGGTTAAATTTTCACTTTAAGCTTTGAGATAATAGATTTACTTGACTATTGTTGTATTTCATAATAATATTTTTTTTTTTAAATTTGGAAATAACCTGAAATAATCTACATTGGGATTTGGGGCACTTAAAAAATAAAATCCCCTCCGGTTAAGAATTTCAATCAATACACCCCTCATTGAGCATCAAATCTTATCAATACCAATCCACGGGATGTGGAGGATCAAATTTGAAATATAAGACATGACTCTACTCATATGCAAGGCAACCCGCACGAGATAGTGCATGTAACATATTGATGCATGTGGCTTAACTTTAAAAGAGAGTTTGCATGCTTTTCAAAAATAATTACACGCCTTAGAATGATTACATGCTTTGGAAGAGAAGTAAATTTGAGCTCAACTTATTATAGTCCATGCAGCACACTTAGAATTTAAGTTTGAACACTTAACACTTTTATCGGAGCTCATGCATACGTGATTATTTTTAAAAGCTTGAACATATTTTAGGTAAACTACATGCTTTTCAATGCAATTGTACAATGCATTTGCATGGTGCACTTCCATGCTTATCAATACACTTGCACGATGCACTTGTGCACTTTTTTTATGCACTTGGAGAAACACTTAGCACTCACACGCATTTCAATTTACTTGCTCGATGCACCTGCACTTTTCAAGATATTTGCAAAACTTTCAAGCTATTGTGTTTGAGTTAAAGATTCCCACATGAAGCAATTGTAAAAGCTTGAAATTTTCCAGATTTAATTGTTCAGCAATTGCTTGTAAGGAAACTCATTTATCTATATTTAAAATGTCAATGCGAATATCATGTCATTAAGATATGAGCAATATTTCATTTTAAGTTTTGAAAAAATCACATTTTGCCCGCATGCATGTATGTGAATTGGTTCGGTGATGTATGTTTCCATTTAGACTTTGTTTGTGCATTCAAATAAGTGTTGGCTTTCTTGCATTTAGTCCTCATTTTATTCCAATGGGACTTACAGAGGTTGTCTTTTTGCCTATAAATAGAGGCATTGGATTGAACATTTCATTCAATTTCGCTTTCAATCAATGGTTCAAAGATGTTTGTGCAAATAGGCAATCTAATAAATTTCTTTCTTGCACTTATGAGAACTATTGATGTAGGCAGGGGGGGTCAAATCAAATCCTAATATTTGATTTTTGACTTCTCTAGCTCATTAATGTCAAGTGAAAGTTTAGCTCATTATGAGCTGATTTTTAGTTCATTTATTGAACTAAAAATTAGCTCACTAATTCTTAAACTTGGCTTTTCTCCTTCCCCCCTTTTATTCACATTTCTCTTCTTGTTAACTATTGGGCTGCTGCGGTTTTCTGCTGGTTTTTGGCCCCTCGGTCTGCTTCTGAATTAATGTCCAGTGGTCCCCCTTTTACCGAATTTGTGGTGGTTGTTTGGCTGCTGGGTTCCGTGATGTACCTGCCTGCATCCGTGGCCTTTTTCCTGATGCTTTTGCTGTGCCGTTTGGGATTTCAATAAAGAGTCTGTTGGCCTTTCATTTCCCCATTTATGTGTGGATTTGAAGAGATTTTGGGGGTTGTTTTTGGACAGAATTTGAACAGTTTTAAGTGGCTGTTTGGTGGCTGTTTTTGGGGGAATTCCAAGAGACTTTTACTGAATTCTAGACAGATTTCTACTGCAGTTTTTAGGTGCCTTTTGGCCTTCTATTTTCAGCTTTTAATTAATGTTTTGGGGTTGTTTGTATTCCCCTCTTATGTCTATAAATAGTAGTTGTTTTGTAATGTTTTTAGAGAGGTTATGATGATAATTTTTTGGACAAAACCTGAGAGGTTTTCCTTGGAAAAAGCTTGAGAGCTTTGTTCCACTTCTTCTACTTCTATGGAAATCTTGCGAGCTCCTTCCAACCTTCGTCTTGGCTTCTAATCTCTTTCTTCTCTCCGCAAGTGTCATTCCATCTGTATCTTTCTTCTCTAAATGAAACAACTATAGGGTGTCTTGTTTGAGTCATTTGTAGGGTGTTTGTGTTTCTAAGTGTCTTGTAAGCATCTTTAATGTTATGTCAAAAGTTTGTTTGAGTCAAGTTTGTAAGTCCTTTTATATGATATAAAAAGTTTGTGTTTGTTTTAATTTGTCTAGTTTTTATGAGTTCTTGATATTTTCTAGGTCCTAGAAAGAGTTTTCTTTTGTGATCAAAAATTTGGGGCCCTCTCCCAAATTTTTGATTGCATCAACTATGAAGTCTCTTGTAAGTTATGTTTGCTTTTAATTTGTGAAATTTCACATTTGAATGTTCATTTGCACCCATTTTATAATTTTAGAACTTTTATATTTCTTGTATTTTATAAACAGTCACATATTTAGTCCAGAAAATCATTTTGATTGTTCAATTTGAATTCTTTGCAAACATGGTTTATTAGAAATTTAGGCATACTCCCGGCATCTTCCCCATATAAGGCGCATGGGAGCATTTGGCTTGCCCACTACGCTTAAAAAAAAGCATGTAGACATCACAGCCAAGCAATCTTCACACCTACCAAGCTCAAAAAGCGCTCATAAACCTTCGACACTTAGACAAACCGAACACGACAATTTCTTTGCCGCATTGGAACAATGAATGCAATCACTTATTTTGTAATTTTCCCAGTTAGATTTGAATACATGTATCAGTAGTTACTCGTTAGATTTGAATACACGTATCAGTACTTACTTTTTTTTTACTTTTTTTATATTGTACGACCAAGCAAGACAGCAAATTTTCAATACGGCAAAACACAAAATTTCTCCATTTCTATATATTTTTCTTATATTTTTAATATATATATATATATAAAGAGAGAGAGAGAGAGAGAGAGAGAGAGAGCAAGTAGAGGGATGAGTGAGGGAGAGATAGAGAGAGAACGAGTGTGAGGGAAAAGAGAGAGAGAGAAGGAGAGGAAGGAGGAATTTAACAAAAAACTTTTGAGTATGATATAACATAAATCCCATCACAAAATAAAAAAGACAACTTTAAACCTCTAATATCTTAAATCCCATTTCTAGTAAATTTGGCCCTTGGATGGATTCAACTCAAATCCACATTTCTCAAAAACTCCTCTTCCCCTTCACACGTTAGTAGCCCCATCAATTCCTTCTTCCAATAGGCTTTCATCTGAGTTCTTCAGAGAGCTAACCTAGTCAATGCCTACATTAGTGAACTCTCATACAACTTTGTATTTCTTTGTCATCAAGGGTTTAGAGTTAGGAGTATAAGGGTGAGTAGACACGATATGAGCGACTATCAGGACATTACGCAAGGGATGAGAAGCACATACAAGAAGCTGGATTCACAAAATTTACGGTTATGGGGGATTTGACTTATTTTTTACTATAATTTTCTAATTAAATTTATTTTGTTAAATTTCAAAAGTAAAATATAATAAAAATTGTATTGATATTCGAATGCAATTCCTTGTTCTTTGTGCATCTCAAATTTCATGTTGTCATCTTGCACGCGAACAAATCTTGTTTCTCCTTCATAAGGCAATATGGGTGATGTGAAACAATCCGGAGTTACTTAGGAAATTAAAGATAGCGAATTAACAAAGTGTTTCCACAATAAATTTATTACTTATAACAATGATTGATCCTTAGAATTCTTGTTTTTTAACTTGCTTAGGCAAAGAAGAGCAAAGCCGATTCCCAAACAATTCAAGAAAATGCAAAGAGCAATTGTAAAACTACGACAATAAACAAGAATCCATGATTTAATAATGAGAACTTTCACCTTTGGAGCCCATACGCTCAACTAATCTAGGCTTTAGCAGAAGAAGAGTCTCCACATTAGAACCGAGGTCACTCCGAGGAAGAAGGAGCCTAAGATCGTCGTTCTTGGATAGGTGGCCGGAGTGGTGGAGGATGACGGTCGTCCAATGATGATCCAACGTCCCTTTGATTTTTGCTCGTCGATCACATAAACTAATGTGTAATGGATACGGTCGATGTAATCTTCAATAGTGTCGTCGAAATCGAAGCCCACGTCAAAGAACGGTGATTGGAGGATGTCAACATGATCTCGATCGTCATGCACAAATCCAAAGTTCCATTCGGGTTCCTCCATGCATAATTATAAGAGATCTTGGCCTCGAGGTGGTGTAACGGCGGGAGAGAAGTCGCCTAGGAGAGGTGCGGCCAAGAGGAAGGGAGGGAGAAGGAGCTCGGGTGGGAGGAAAGGAGGGAAGAAAGTGATTTCCAATTTCAGATTTGAAATCTGAAATAAAAATCTAAAAAAACTGAAATCACGTAATGAGGGGAAAGGTATTTAGGAGGCCTTTATGAGGTGGTGATGTGGCAATTGAATAGAAAACAATAAAGGGGAGGTGGCCGGCCACATGGAGAGAGAGGGGACTTAGTGTTAAGTGAGATGGGGCCCACATAGTCAACAAAGATTTAATAAAAACTGAAATATGTTTCAGGTTTTTAAAATAATGAAAGATTCCTAGTATGAGGGTTATTAATTAAGAGTAATTTAAATTTCAAATTCAAATTGAGATCTAATTAATTTGGAGACCTCAAATCAAGGAACAAAATTAGGAAGGTAGTAATGAGCTTCGTGAAAGCTGAAATTTGAATCCAGGGTTCAAGGGGGAAGGCCGGCGGCAAAGGGGAGGCTTGAAGGGGCGGCCACGGGGTGGGGTTTGGCTGACCGGCGGGAGGCGGCGGCCTGGATGCCGGCTGTCACGACCCGGCCCGGTTAGCTCGTAGATACGAGGCGGGAACGAGATCGGACGTTAAGATAAGTAACTAATCATTCTTTAAGTAATTAAGACTATTCAATGAAATCTTCAAGAACAAAAAGGCGCCTCTAAGCATTTATAATTTCATTCCAAAAAGAGTGTTTTCAATAAATACAAGATGGCTAACTTCTAATCAATCATGCTAGGATGAGCCATCCAAAACAAAAAGTAAGAACTACAGCAAGTAAAACTACTAAAAAAAATGAACCTGTCACCCGGGGTACGACGACTATAAGTAAACCTCGGGTTGTCAGCCATCCCTTCTACCAGGTTCTCCTGAAAATTCCCAAAACTAGGGAGTGAGCTAACGCTCAAATAGAAATTCTAATCCTAAACATGCTCATGCTATCATGTTTGTCAAATGAATGCTATCTTGTTGTCAAATGAATGCTATCTTGTTTGTCATATGAATGAGAGATAATTTAGATGTCATATGCATATGTCATTGATATAAGGATGTACATATAAAATGAATGTCATAATAAAATGCTTACTTATTTAATATATACAACCGTCCCGGAGTACCAGGGGTGTACTGATCAGGTACACAAACCTCTTTTGGCCATTTATTCCTTTTTCCTCTTTTGCCCCAAGGGCCATAATGTTCCCATATTGCTCATATGTGCCTTTGGCACCATCTTTGGTACTCCGCAATCAATCATGCACATTCATATATATATTTGTTTCATATAAACATACATTCTTTCCTTCCTTTCATAATTCCTTCCTTTTCATATAAAATTATGCATTTTCATGAACTAATGTGACATGAATCTCTAATCATGAATGAAATGACTTATCATAATTACACTTAAGCATGAAAGAAACAATGAAGTAACTATATTGCATGTGTATTGCATGGGTAACAACTATTCCATTTCTCAATTCATGTCATAAAAGTTTAACAAATGATATAAGCATAAAATTTCAAATAGACATGTAAGGAAAAGAATTCCTACCTCAAAAGTTTATGAACTCCTCTTCTCCTCTATAATTATTCTTCTTCTTCTTCTTGTCACCACCTAAAAGAAAATAGTTTAACTTAAACCTTGCCAAAATAAAATTTCTAATTCGTTTAGAAGCTTCCTATAAACCTCCTACACCTATTCTTAAGGTATAACACCATCAACATCATCAACCTCTCACCAAACTTGATGTTTTTAATAATAAATTTCGGATTTAAATAAAATAAAATATTGGAAAAATAGTTTTCTCTCCAATTTTGACATTAGAGGCCTCTTGAAGCTCTTAGGAACCCAATTAGGAAACATGCAACCTATAAAAACTAGGTTTGGAAAAACCCTAAACTTTCCATAATTTTTAAACTCAAAATTCTTCAAGAAAACTTTGCATTTGCTTACCAAAATCCTTTCATCACATTCTTCTAACAATCCCTATAAAAATAAAGCATAAAACAAAAACCCTAATTTCGGATTTAATGCTTTCCTTTACGAAATCATCAATTTTAAAGCATAAAACTATAAATCTAAGCAAACCCTAAAGGTTTTCTAAAGAAATCCCTAGGAAAAACCAAACCCTAAAATCTTGCTTCAATGAAAACTCAAGAAAAATTACATATTCTTCAAAAAGAACTTACCTCTTATCTTCCTCAAGTCTTCCTCTATCTTTTTCCTAAAAGCGCTCGCCGGAAACTCACCGGAGTCTCGCCGGAAAAGCCGCCCTCAAGCTCCTCCCGCCGCTTTTCCTCTCTCCCGTCGCCTTCCCTCTTCGGTCGGCCGAAAGACACGAACAAGGGACCGAAATAATCGGTCCCTTTAGCTATGTGAGGTTTTAGAAAAAGATTTAGGTGCCAAATGACGCATGTGCCCTTAACCTTAACATTTTCTTTAAGACTTAGAAGGGCAAAATAGGAACTTTAGGAAATAATTTTTTACTTAAACTAGCTTCGGCAATTTATATCTTCCAAGCCGAGCGAAATTAGGTATAAGTTCTTTATACCATTTTGCTCGAAATTTCGAGACGAATCTAATGAAATTTATTTCGTCGAATTCTGACGCCGTCGAAATTTCACTTAAGTTCGTCGCGGTGCATCGATATGCGTGCGACGCACTCAATTGACGAATTTCGGATTTTACAATTCTCTCCTCCTAATAAAAATTTCGTCCACAAAATTGAAAAGAAAAGAAGAACAAACATACCTTACTCAAAGAGATGAGGATAGCACTTCCTCATTTCTGATTCCTTCTCCCAAGTAGCATTCTTCTCCAATCCATGTTTCCATAAGACCTTAACAAATGGTATTTCTCTGCTCCTGAGTTGTCTCACACTGAACTCTATAATACGATCTGGTTCCTCAACATAAGTAAGATCTGGCTGAATCTCCACATCTTCAGTTATGATTTTAGAAGGATCATCTGATATGAACTTCCTTAAAGAAGAAACATGAAAAACATTGTGGACAGCGTATGTAGCGGGTAAAGCCAATCTGTAGGCCACTTTCCCAATCCTTTCTATTATTTCAAAAGGACCAATGTAACGGGGACTAAGCTTGCCAACCTTGCCAAAACGAAGTACACCTTTCATTGGCCTGATCTTAATGAAAACAAAATCTCCTACGCTGAATTCCACAAAACGGTGCTTAGCATCATAGTACTTCTTCTGCCTGTCCTGTACTGCTTGCAATCTTTCCTTTATAATTCTGATCTTGTTTGTAGCATCATCAACCAAATCTGAGCCAATCACCTTCCTCTCACCAGTTTCTGCCCAACATAAAGGTGTCCTACATTTCCTTCCATAGAGTGCTTCATAAGGAGCCATTCTTATGCTGGCTTGAAAGCTATTATTATAAGCAAATTCTATTAAAGGAACATGAGATTCCCAACCTCCACCAAAATCAATAACACACAGTCTCAGTAAATCTTCAAGGGTTTGAATAGTCCGCTCTGATTGCCCATCAGTCTGGGGGTGGAAAGCTGTACTAAACTTCAACCTTGTGCCCATAGCCTCTTGGACTTTCTTCCAAAGTCTAGAAGTAAATCTACCATCTCGATCAGACACTATGGATTTAGGCACACCGTGTAAACGTACAATTTCAGCCACATATAGCACTGCAAGCTTCTCAACTGAATCAGTCAATCGGATAGGCAAAAAGTGGGCAGACTTGGTAAGCCTATCAACGATAACCCAAATAGCATCACGACCCTGTCAAGATCTGGGTAAACCTGAAACAAAATCCATAGCAATATCATCCCATTTCCACTCTGGAATAGGTAGGGGCTGAAGTAATCCACTTGGTCTTTGATGTTCAGCTTTGACCAACTGACAAGTGGAACACTTGGAGACATAGTCAGCTACACTCCTCTTCATTCCAGGCCACCAAAATAAATCTTTGAGGTCTTGATACATCTTGTTACTACCAGGATGAATGGTATAACAAGAATGATGAGCTTCATAAAGAACATCCTTCCTCAAATCATCAACATTAGGCACACAAACCTTGCCCTTATACAGTAAAAGATCTTCATCATCCATAGTAAAATCCTCCTCATGACCTACCTTAACCAATTGAATGATTTTAACAAATTCCGGATCTTTCAATAATGCTTCAGCTATCTTACTCTTCAAATCAGGTTGCACCGTCATCTGTCCTAACCATACACTCCCTGTAGTAGAAAGTAACACGGACAACTCTAAACGTTCCATCTCATCAATTAACTTCTCATGTTGGGTTAATAAACAATTTACCTTCACAGGCATCTTCCTACTTAAAGCATCAGCAACAGTATTTGCTCTTCCTGGATGATATTGAATATCCAAATCATAATCATTTAGCAATTCCATCCATCTTCTCTGCCTTAAATTTAACTCCTTCTGTGAAAAGATATACTTCAAATTTTGGTGATCTGTGAACACTTCACACCGCACACCATATAGGTAGTGTCTCCAAATCTTCAAGGCAAAGATTACAGCAGCAAGCTCTAGATCGTGGGTTGGGTAGTTCTTCTCATGATTTTTCAATTGCCTAGAGGCATAGGCAACTACCTTCCCATGCTGCATCAGAACACATCCTAAACCCCTTAGAGATGCATCACTAAAAATCTGAAAACCATCACTGCCTGAAGGGATAGTAAGAATCGGTGCAGTCGTCAAACGAGTCTTCAACTCCTGAAAAGCTTCCTCACATAGACTGCTCCACTCAAACTTAACTGCCTTCTGAGTCAATCTACTCAAGGGTGCAGAAATTTTAGAAAACCCCTCTACGAATCTTCTGTAGTAACCAGCTAGCCCAAGAAAACTCCGTACCTCTGTCACAGTCGTAGGTCTAGGCCACTCAGCTATAGCCTGCACCTTATGCTGGTCCACAGAAATGCTGTCTCCACTAATCACATGACCCAAAAATGCTACACTCCTCAGCCAAAACTCGCACTTGGAGAATTTGGCGTACAATTCATTGCTCCTTAGAGTATGTAACACTGCCTGAAGATGACGTGCATGTAGCTCTTCATTATAAGAATAAATCAGAATGTCATCTATGAAGACAATGACAAAACCATCAAGCATCGGTTTAAAGACCCGATTCATCAAATTCATAAAGGCAGCTGGAGCATTCGTTAGCCCGAAAGGTAACACTGTAAACTCGTAGTGTCCATACCTTGAGCTAAGCGCTGTCTTAGGGATGTCTTCCTCCTTAATCCTCAACTGATAGTAACCAGACCTTAAATCAATCTTAGAAAAGACTGTAGCTCCTTCTAGCTGATCGAATAAGTCATCTATCCTCGGCAGTGGATACTTGTTCTTAACAGTAAGCTTATTCAACTCCCTGTAATCGATACAAAGCCGCATACTACCATCCTTCTTCTTAACAAAGAGAACGGGTGCTCCCCAAGGTGAGGTGCTCGGTCGAATAAACCCCTTCTCTAATAGTTCCTGTAATTGTGACTTCAACTCCTGAAGTTCCTTAATCGCCATACGATAGGGTGCTTTTGAAACAGACTCAGCACCAGGTACAAGGTCAATAGAGAAGTCAATCTCTCTAATAGGAGGCATTCCAGGTAAGACTTCAGGAAATACATCAGGAAAGTCTCGTACTACAGCAATCTCCATCAATTCTGGTATTTGCTTAGAAATGTCCCTTACATGAGCTAAGAAGCTTGGATACCCCTTCATAATTAAACTCAAAGCTTTCATAGAAGAGATGATCATAGAGGATACACCTCGATCACCCTGAAAAACAAGTTTCTCTCCTCCAGGAAGCTTGATCTTCACTACCTTCTTATTACAGTCTATAGAGATGAACTGGTTAGACATCCAATCCATCCCTAAAATCACATCGAATTCCTTAAGAGGTAGTACAATTAACTCAACTTCAAAATCCTTCTCACAAAAAGAAAGCAGGGGTGAACATATGCTTGAAGCAATCATGCTAGACCCATCCGGTAACAATACTGACAATGTAGTGGGCACACTATGGACATTCAATGCATGCTTCATAACAAACTCCTGACTAATGAATGAATGCGATGCACCGGTATCAAAGAGCACTCTACTAGGTATACATTGAACATAAATAATACATGTGATCACATCAGGAGACTCTTTGGCTTCTTGCTGCGTGATGGCATAAACCCTCGGTTGCACAACAGGTCTCGCAACCGGATGACTAGGTGCTGAAGCCGATGCAGTGGACTCCTGAGCTCTGGGTCTACCAACTGTAGGCTGTCTCCCAACACTCTGCTGAGGTGGAGGATTAGACCTTCCCTCCCTTTGACCCCTTGGGCAATTTCTAGCCATGTGCCCAGGCTGATGGCACATATAACAAACATTGGAGCCAGATAAACATTCTCCTCTATGAGTCCTGCCACACTTGTTACAAGCTCTACTACTGAAAGAACTCCCACTGCTGTCAGATCTACCTTTCTTCACACTAGGCCCACTAGAATGCATCTGAAAACTCTTGGTCTTTTCAAAACCCCTCTTCTTCTGAAGGAAATCTCTCCTCTTTTGAGTAGCCTGAAAGTCAATCTATATCTTTCTTGCTTTTCCAACCAAATCAGGATAGTCATCAAAACTAAAAGGGATCAGTGGTTGACGAATAGCATCATGAAGTCCTGCCAAAAATCTCTGACACTTCTCCTCAGTACTAGGAATAATCTGGGGTGTATATCGAGACAACATGGTAAATTCAGCTTCATATTGCATAACAGTCTTATCTCCTTGCACCAATCTAATGAAACGCTCCTGCATCTGTCTCCTTGCAGAATGAGGCACAAACCAGTCTCTAAAGACTCCAACAAAGTCCTCCCATAGAATCTGAGATGCATCACGGCCACTATACTTTTCTAACATCAGTCCTCTCCACCATCTTTCTGCTTCGCCATCCAGAGCAAAAGTGGCTAGGGTCACCCTTCTATCTGCTGGACAGTGCATGCTCTCCAAAATTTTCTCCACCCTTAAAAGCCAATTCTCTGCATCTATGGGCTCTCCTGCTCCCGTAAAGAGTGGTGGTCGCATGTCCTGAAATATCTTCAAATGTTTATCCACCAAAGTCTCTTTAGGTGTCTCCTTCTGAAAACTAGGCTGTGGCTGCTCTTGAGAACGCTGGATCAACTGTGTCACAGCCATCATCATCTGAGTGAAGGCATCCGTATTCGTACTGCTACTCCCACCAGGAGGCGGTATCATAAATGGAACACCACTAACACCATCAGGGGGTGTTACAGCTGGAACAACTGGAACTTCCCTTCCAGTCTGCTCAGTGTTGCCATCAGTACTGCCGTCAGTGGCATCTCGCTCCTGATCCATAGCATCAGTACTGACATCAGTGGCATCTCGCTCCTGATCCATAGCCCTAAACAATGAAAGTAACCTAAATTCAATAACTCATAATACAAACATCCTATAAACGTATGCTTCTTATGATTCATATATCATCCTAATGGCGCGTGTATTGATTCATATCTTAAATTCGCTCTGATACCATTCTTGTCACGACCCGGCCCGGTTAGCTCGTAGATACGAGGCGGGAACGAGATCGAACGTTAAGATAAGTAACTAATCATTCTTTAAGTAATTAAGACTATTCAATGAAATCTTCAAGAACAAAAAGGCGCCTCTAAGCATTTATAATTTCATTCCAAAAAGAGTGTTTTCAATAAATACAAGATAGCTAACTTCTAATCAATCATGCTAGGATGAGCCATCCAAAACAAAAAGTAAGAACTACAGCAAGTAAAACTACTAAAAAAAAATGAACCTGTCACCCGGGGTACGACGACTATAAGTAAACCTCGGGTTGTCAGCCATCCCTTCTACCAGGTTCTCCTGAAAATTCCCAAAACTAGGGAGTGAGCTAACGCTCAAATAGAAATTCTAATCCTAAACATGCTCATGCTATCATGTTTGTCAAATGAATGCTATCTTGTTGTCAAATGAATGCTATCTTGTTTGTCATATGAATGAGAGATAATTTAGATGTCATATGCATATGTCATTGATATAAGGATGTACATATAAAATGAATGTCATAATAAAATGCTTACTTATTTAATATATACAACCGTCCCGGAGTACCAGGGGTGTACTGATCAGGTACACAAACCTCTTTTGGCCATTTATTCCTTTTTCCTCTTTTGCCCCAAGGGTCATAATGTTCCCATATTGCTCATATGTGCCTTTGGCACCATCTTTGGTACTCCGCAATCAATCATGCACATTCATATATATATTTGTTTCATATAAATATACATTCTTTCCTTCCTTTCATAATTCCTTCCTTTTCATATAAAATTATGCATTTTCATGAACTAATGTGACATGAATCTCTAATCATGAATGAAATGACTTATCATAATTACACTTAAGCATGAAAGAAACAATGAAGTAACTATATTGCATGTGTATTGCATGGGTAACAACTATTCCATTTCTCAATTCATGTCATAAAAGTTTAACAAATGATATAAGCATAAAATTTCAAATAGATATGTAAGGAAAAGAATTCCTATCTCAAAAGTTTATGAACTCCTCTTCTCCTCTATAATTATTCTTCTTCTTCTTCTTGTCACCACCTAAAAGAAAATAGTTTAACTTAAACCTTGCCAAAATAAAATTTCTAATTCGTTTAGAAGCTTCCTATAAACCTCCTACACCTATTCTTAAGGTATAACACCATCAACATCATCAACCTCTCACCAAACTTGATGTTTTTAATAATAAATTTCAGATATAAATAAAATAAAATATTGGAAAAATAGTTTTCTCTCCAATTTTGACATTAGAGGCCTCTTGAAGCTCTTAGGAACCCAATTAGGAAACATGCAACCTATAAAAACTAGGTTTGGAAAAACCCTAAACTTTCCCTAATTTTTAAACTCAAAATTCTTCAAGAAAACTTTGCATTTGCTTACCAAAATCCTTTCATCACATTCTTCTAACAATCCCTATAAAAATAAAGCATAAAACAAAAACCCTAATTTCGGATTTAATGCTTTCCTTTACGAAATCATCAATTTTAAAGCATAAAACTATAAATCTAAGCAAACCCTAAAGGTTTTCTAAAGAAATCCCTAGGAAAAACCAAACCCTAAAATCTTGCTTCAATGAAAACTCAAGAAAAATTACATATTCTTCAAAAAGAACTTACCTCTTATCTTCCTCAAGTCTTCCTCTATCTTTTTCCTAAAAGCTCTCGCCGGAAACTCACCGGAGTCTCGCCGGAAAAGCCGCCCTCGAGCTCCTCCCGCCGCTTTTCCTCTCTCCCGTCGCCTTCCCTCTTCGGTCGGCCGAAAGACACGAACAAGGGACCGAAATAATCGGTCCCTTTAGCTATGTGAGGTTTTAGAAAAAGATTTAGGTGCCAAATGACGCATGTGCCCTTAACCTTAACATTTTCTTTAAGACTTAGAAGGGCAAAATAGGAACTTTAGGAAATAATTTTTTACTTAAACTAGCTTCGGCAATTTATATCTTCCAAGCCGAGCGAAATTAGGTATAAGTTCTTTATACCATTTTGCTCGAAATTTCGAGACGAATCTAATGAAATTTATTTCGTCGAATTCTGACGCCGTCAAAATTTCACTTAAGTTCGTCGCGGTGCATCGATATGCGTGCGACGCACTCAATTGACGAATTTCGGATTTTACACCGGCGGTCTGGGCAGGCTGGCCGGTGGCTGCTGGCCGGCGGTTTGGAGGAAAGGAGGGAAGAAAGTGATTTCCAATTTCAGATTTGAAATCTGAAATAAAAATCTAAAAAAACTGAAATCACATCATGAGGGGAAGGTATTTAGGAGGCCTTTATGAGGTGGTGATGTGGCAATTGAATAGAAAACAATAAAGGGGAGGTGGCCGGCCACATGGAGAGAGAGAGAGAGGGGACTTAGTGTTAAGTGAGATGGGGCCCACATAGTCAACAAAGATTTAATAAAAACCGAAATATGTTTTAGGTTTTTAAAACAATGAAAGTTTCCTAGTATGAGGGTTATTAATTAAGAGTAATTTGAATTTCAAATTCAAATTGAGATCTAATTAATTTGGAGACCTCAAATCAATGAACTAAATTAGGAAGGTAGTAATGGGCTTCATGAAAGCTGAAATTTGAATCCAGGGTTCAAGGGGGAAGGCCGGCGGCAAAGGGGAGGCTTGAAGTGGCGGCCACGGGGTGGGATTTGGCTGGCCGGCAGGAGGCGGCGGCCTGGAGGCCGACGGTCTGGGCAGGCTAGCCGGTGGCTGCTGGCCGGCGGTTTGGGGGCTGCAGGCTGGCGGCCTGGGCAATCCAGGGAGGGGGCGGCGACAAAGAGCAAGGGAGGGGAAGAGGTAGGGAAAAATCTTGGGATTCAAAGAGTGAATTCCAATCTTCCACAATTGCTTCCACCCAAACCTTCGTGACGACGACGAGATTAAGAGAAATAAAGAAAAATAGAATAACAAGAAAAATCTAGAACTCACAAAGAGATCTAGCTTCTCCTACGAACTCACTAAGAGATCGTGGAGGTTTGCACTCACAAAGAGAACATGAAATGTCATTCTTTTTCATTCATCCAAACTACTATTACATAAGAAAAGAGCCATATATATAGGCCTCAAAATAACAAAGAAAACAAAAGACTAAAGTGCCCCTTGGGCTACAATAGCGATCAAATACCCATGAGGGCAAAAGCGAAAAAAACAAAATAAAATAAACTACTACAATAAATGACTAAAATACAACTCATGATCGTGGCCGTCGATCTCCGACGTATTCTGATGGTACATGTGTCGAAATCACTGACGATGTCCTCATCAATAGGTCTCCTTTCCGAGAAATTACAATATTTTGAATGTGTTAGTGTGCTTCGAACGAAACTTACATGACATTATATTTGTTGACTATCTTTTTATTCATATTTTATTGAATCGCTTGTGGGGACTTTCCTTGGAAACACCGACGCTTCGCTCACATTGATGGAACGTGTTTCATGAAATAAGTGACATTTCATTGGTTTCCAATTTTTGTGATCAATTTCAAGCCAACATGTGCGATATCATGTCCATTGGCCGTATTTTCGCCATATTCAATTAAATCGGTCAACAAGCATAACTTAAGCATCCTACAAAAATATCAAAATTTTATAAAATATTGATCCTTTTCGATGATGAAAATTATGAGATTGCTAGTTATAATGGGGGAACCAATATAACACAATATATAATCAAGACTACATCTCAATAAGGTATATTTTAATTGGAGATCTAACATCGCAGATTAATCAATACATAGAAATAAGAATACATAAGTTAACCTACCAAATGCCCTTCCTTCAAGGACAACAGCTGCATGCCGATTAAGATCTTGTGAGAGGGTCCTTCTAGATAATTCGCTCTCAGCATCAACAGTCTCCTTTCCTCCATCACGTAAAAGACCATGATCCTGAAACAATTTAGAAAGAGAGGCTAAAACCAATAGATAAGATCTTAAACCTACAAAATAGTATCACTAGAAGTCTTTTAAGTTAGGATGTAAGGACAAAGATTATGGCCATCAAGATCAAGTATTCTAGACCATAAATATCACATAGATACAATAAAAAAATGCTATCAGGATTACCAGGCCAAAGTTTCAGAGACCATTAGCAAAAGTTCGCAAAGATTGATGACTATCCTAAGAGTATTTATTATGGCAAAATCATGAGATGCTTTCATTCAGAAACTCTGTATCAACTAGGATGGTTAAATTTATTTAATAAGCATAATCGAAAATTTAGAACCTTGCCAGCCTATAACCTCTCACAATACCTAGCTTAGGAAAATGAACCTCTACTAGGCTTTCATACTTCAGATTTTGTTGGTTTCTTGCAACCAAACTAATTTGATTGAACATTTTATTATGTAATGCTAGAATGCAAAATGGCACAGATTTCATAATTTTTTAACTCGAGCATGCAAACAAATGTATTGCAACCATTATAGTGTAGAGTAGGTCGGAAACCGAAGAAAGAATTCAACAACATAGAAATTAATATATTTATGCTAGAATGGAAAACTTTTTCCCGACACAATTTTAATAGATAGCTCATGTGCCTATAATGAGTGAACCAAAAAGTAGGCTTTACAAGAAAGATTATCATCCATTAAATAAGCAAGCCTCACCTTTTTTCAGAATTAAGTATATATCTAGTTAAGGCATATTCATGAAAGTTAGGATAGAGGACATATTACAATAAAGGATTAATGTTAGCAACACAAATATGCCTCAAACTCTACAATATATAAGTAAATCTTAACATAAGAAAACAACAACAACATCAAGCTTTTGCTTTTATCCCACTACGTGGGGTCGGCTACATGAATTCTTTTTCTCCATTGTGTCCTATTAAAAGTCAATTTCTCGTTTAAATATAATAAAGAAAGATTATTTCTAATATTTTCTAACCAAGTCTTTTTTAGGTCTACCTCTACCTTTCTTAACATAAATCAAATCTAATGCCTACTTTCCTAAGATGGTCATCGGAAGGCCGCCGTTTTATGGTCATCTAAGGCGGCTCTCTCTAATCTTATCTTCCACTGGGAACATACAAAAAACAAGAAAAAAAAAAAAGATAAACGAGAAATTTCAAAGTAATGCAATTTAAACTTTAAAGAAATGAATTAAAAAATTAATAAAATACCATTGTCAGTTTTTGAAAATAAGAAAACACATACTTGAAGATGGATGTAATCATCCGCCTGATCAGCTTCCATGTCCAAGGTTGGATCAACACGTCTAATCTGCAATCATTTCAGCATATCTTGAGGACCACATGTCAAAATAACAGCAAAGTATAAAGAGTACAACATTATTTCATATCTCAGCCATAAAACCCCAACTGCAAAATATATTCAAAAGAAATTCATCGTCCTACATATACATAACTTACACATCATCAAAAAATAAAAGGCATTGATATGGTTTTCTGCGACATACAAATAGCAAGTATACACAACTTACTTCAAATAAACTTCACTTAATTATTAAATAAAATATATGGAATTGACATATGAGTAAGATCAAAAGTTTAAGAAGATATAAACCCTTACAAAACTGGAATTATTAAAAGACAATGGCAATGGATACAAAGTACCTTATGCCGAATTTCATCAGCTAATATGTCATCATGCTTTAAAAATACAGCAAGCTCTTCATCTTCAGCTGCCTCTGCAGCTGCAGCCACCGAATTGTTGGTTCTGTGTAGATATTCTGCTCTACAATATTTTGTCCAGAAATCCTTTTCAGACATCTAGCCATCCAAATTATAGTTCGATGTAAGGGAGAGATAGGAAACAACAAAAAATTTCAACAATATCAATTAAAAATAGACAGGTTTACCTTTTTTGGTACAAGATCAAGAAAAGCACGGTGAACGGCAGGTTTTTCAGCAAAAATCTACAAAAATAATAAATATTAGTTCAGCATATCACATACCTCAGGTACTTGTAGGAAACAAAAGGATCCTATCAACTTGAACAACCATTTTAAAAGGCGGATGGAAACTTCAATATAGATTATTTTGGCATAAGGGAATAATAACTATAATTTACTTAAAAATTCCCCATGTATGCCAAGGCTGGCATACCCTAGAAGATGTAAAAGCAATAAAGAAGATAAATCACCTAAAATTATGATAATCCTAACTAAAATGAAAAGAAAATTGAAAAAGGGAAAAAGAAAAAGAAAAAGTAGTAATGGTAATTTAAAAAATATGGCACATCTTCACTTAATATTCAAGACCTTCAAGATATGAGATCCTAGCATACCTAGCATACCTTGAGCGATGCATGAATTTAGAATTTCATGAAGGAAACTAACGAACATTTGGTTAATTGTATGTGCAATGCAACTAAAGGGATATTTGGTTGCAAGTATATAGAATTCATGGGGGTTTAAATCTTACATACCTGATGAATTATCTCGGGTGTCAAACTAAACGTGACTTTATTTGTCTGTAAATAAACATCAATATCGAAAACATAAGAGCCTTAGCCTGCAAATGATTCAATATAAAGATACGAGAGGAAGGGTGCAGATTGATAGCAATAATTGAAATCCCATCGATCTTGTTCTAATCCAGCAACAGAAAAGAAAATTTAGGACATTCTTAAAACTATACCCGACCATCAGTTGACGGCCTGATGTCAGCAAGCATAGTACTTTTGAACCCAGTTCTTTGTTTTGTCACCTTAATGGTAGTGTCATCTAATAAATTCTGTAAGAGTGGTGCAAGGACATGTGAATATCAAAAATAACATCAGATGAGAAAAACTTAGGCAAAAAACTCAATGCAAGTGAAAGAAAAACAAACAACCTTCCTTGTTGCCCAAAACTCAGATTCTGTCAATATAGCGGTCATGACAAATTGTTTGTGCAGTCTCTGCAATTCACTGTCAAAAGAGCATTTCAGTTTCATGGTTTTGAAACATCTAAGCATACTTAAACTACAACAGAAAAACCGAGGCGAAAAATTTGAAAAAGATAACTAAAACTTGAACAAACCATATAACAACTTTCAGATATGCCTATGCAATGCACAAAACATAGTAAACAAATGTTACCATGTTTACCTGAAATAAGGAGCATAAAGCTTAGGCTATTTCCTTTTTTTTTGTAATATTTTTGGGCTGTATGTAGGGACACTGCCTTAATGGTTACCTTGTAATCGTTGATGATCAACAGGATTTCAACGCCTAACTCCTTCACTGTGCTAATTATTGCTGGGCACAAATGAATCGGGTTGGAGAATTCATAATGCCAACGCCAAATAGTTTAGATAAGGCTAACAATGAAGATGATGATTTCGGTAGTAACTTTTCAGATCAACGTAATCAGTTTGTCAACTAAGATGTCAGACAATCGCCAGTGCATTATGGTTTCATTATACCATGGGTGATGCAGTCTTTGAATGTTCATACAAAATAAGAATTGAAGGAATGAAAATGTTTTGGTGAAGTTAGAGATCCTTGATAGCATTTTGAGTCTTCTCTCAATGTGAATTCATGCAAAATGAAGATAAGGATGAACAATTAGCACCCAGTTGTTTTCAAAAGACGGCATAAATTGTCTCTGAATTATGCTAATCATAAACAAATATGTACATCGAATATTGCTCACAATTTTGGGGTTAGGATCTCACATGGGTTTTTTTTGTTTGGTTAAGGTTAGGTGCGATAAATCAAGTTGAATGCAAAAGATATAGGAATTTTAAGCTGAATGTGTGACACTTTAAAAATGATGTTTTGAAACATGATTATATAAGAGTGAATGGGCAAGCAGCAACTTAATGAAGATGTAGTGGATAATACAAGGTAGAAGAAGCACATAGTATGATGGCCAAGTGAAAAAATTGTGGACGTGATGGGAAGGAAAAGAACCAAGCCAAAGATAATAAAGATAGAAATTGTGCAATGATATTTAAACTAAATAGTCCTGACACCTCAAACAACACTCAATTCAATAGAAAGGGAAATGAGAAAAACAGACCCATAAAGTCGAAAAAATTCTAGTGATCAAAAAGTTCATGATGAGGTGAGGTATTATAAATCCAAATAAAAAAGGAAGCTCAACCAAATTGAATAGAAAAATGCTTATGCATGTTGACCTCCACATAAACCCCACAATCTATTTAATCGAACAAGATAAATACGAACAATGGACACGAGTTGCGCAAAATTGATTTGATGCACCTCAGTCACAATCTAGACAGCTAGCTGGCAACTAACCACCTACATTGCAGCAATCCATGCATAGCTAAGCATTCAACAAACTAGACAGCTAGCTGGCAACAATAATTAGTATAAAATGAGGTCATAATAAAAAGAGGAAATTAAGGTACTTCGCATTTTGCATTTCGAATTGTCACCAATGGATAATCAGGAGAAAATATCTGAAAAATGGGAATGAAAAGGGATATTTAGTACTCTAAGCAATTACCTATCATCTCGCAATAGCTTGATCCGATGTTCCATCTCCATAGGGCTTAGTTGTTCACCAGGAGCAGGAGTTGTTTTGTCAGGGACTGTTTTATCATCTTTCGAAGGACATGTAGCCTGAAGTTTTCCAAGTATTTTTCCTATTTCACAAGAGCAAGAAAGCACAACATCAACTCCATTTAATATAAAAACAACACCGGTGAGCAAGCGCAGCAGCAAACAAAGTCTATAAATTTAAGTTTCACTCAGGACAATTGAGCGTCTCTCATCATTTTACCAAAGAGATCATAAAGCAGGTCCATATAGTTGATTTTACCTAAGCATGACCTTTGAAATAGATTAATTAGCCCAAAATGATTTAAATCTTAGGATTTTGGTCTATGCAATGTTTCTTACATGTAAGCATGCTTTAATTATACCTGATATTTTACCTATGAGCAGCATCACTGCAGGCACGACTAGATTTAATCAGATTACGATACATCCTTATCTATAACCAGCAGCAAATAGTTTATTGCTTTGAAAAGAATGAGAAGCATACAAAACCAAAAGAAGTTTTGGACACTCATTTGTCTCAGTTAATGATTTTAAATGCAACTTTCTGTAAAATTGTATTTGCTAAATTATATGTCTGGACGAGAAAAAATATGTTAGCTTGCCAGTATTTATTTAAACAGATAAAAACCTAAATTCAATGGAATAATATAAGTCAAAAAATTTAAAAAAATAAAAAATAAATAAAATAATAATAATATAAATCAAAGAATGTACCGAAGCATAGTAACTTAAAACAGCCACAGCAATGCCACTTAAATCCCCAAGTATTTTTATGATGATCACAAAACATGGAATTAAGACTGAGGACAATTCAACACCAAAAACACCCCTAGTATAAAACATTCAAAAAAGAATCATACTAAAATGCATACTTGGCATAGTATGCAGGGAAAACAAAATCAAAACAATGACATCACATCATTCTATCATGTTATATTGGCAAGTTGTTGCACTCTGACATTCCATTTGAATAAGGGGCTGTTTGGTTTGCAGAATTAGGAGTGTAAAGTAATTAAATTACATGCATTTCATAAATTAAATTGTTTGGTTGATTTTGAGCGGAACATATGTAATTCCTCGGAAGCATAAAGGGTGTATTTCAACGGGGCGTTGGCGTGACTTCAAAACCCGCTCAAATTGAGCGGGTTACAAAATCTCTCGCGGTTCGCGTGGGGCAAAGCTTCCAAGGAGTCGCGTGGGGCAAAGCTTCCGCCTGCGCCAGCCTCGTGAACGGGCTTCCCGCCGGCATTAAGCCACATATCTCAGGTCACGTCATCAGCGTTTTGCTTCCGCCACTTCCATTTCCATCTCTGGTGAGCTTATATCGCTTATAGATATCAAAGTTCTCTGGATCAGGTTTATTTCTCGGAGAGATCAATCAGAATAACATGATGTGCTCTGGTCAGTACTTTGTAGTTTCCCTTCTCCGACGGTTTAATATTTCATTATTGGAGCCCTGAGGGCTTCTAAGCCAGGCAAGCTCAGCAGAATGAGCAGAGCTTGTGAAACGAAGGTCACTAAGGGCCTTCCTCAACTTTTGAAGGCGTGTGATCTTATTTTCCTCTTCTTTTTATTTTATTTCGATCAATTGGCGTCATCTTTCATTCTTTTCATTTGATCTTTCATGCGCGCTCACTGGTGTCTCTAATGCAGGGAGCAGTACTTTTAAATAATCTGAACTCTTCTTCTCTGTTGATAAACTCCATTATCGCTATTTGCCGGAGCAGAGGTTTTCCCTCAAACAGAAAACAGTAGAGTTCTTCTTCCTTGTTATTACTCTTTGTTAACGAAATCTAAGAGAATACGTATTCTAAGCATTTGCATTTGGAAGCTCATGGAACTTCGGTTCTCATGTCACTATGATATGAAAGAAGAGATTTTGTTTTACTTAAAAAGCTATATTCTTTTCTTGGAGAGGTGGAGATTTGGAGGATGATATATATATGGTAAGAATTTTAATTGATCTAGATTGTCTTTTCCGTAATGGAATATAGAAAGAGATATTTCTTCTTGTTCTTATGGAGCCTATATTATGGTTTTTATTTTCTTTCTTTATTTTTGCTTTTTAATAATTAGTGAGAGTTCTTTAATGAAAATTGAGTTTTGAGAAATTAAAAGATGGCGAATAAAAAAGCTGCTACTAGGTAATGCGGATCTTAACGTATGTAAACATTTTAAAGTGTCTTGTTAACATTGCAAGCCTTGTATTTACATAGTTTTAGCATGACTCTGTTGAGCTGTTTTTCTTATATATCTGATAAGAATTTTAATTGATCTAAAATGTCTTTTCTACAATGGAAGAAAGAAAAAGATCTATTTTCTTGTTGTCATGGAGCCTAGAATATGGTTTTTTTTTTTTTCTTGCTTTTCAATAATTTGTTAGAGGTTTTAACTAAATACTGAGTTTTGAGAAATTGAAAGATGGGAATAAAAGGCTGCTAGTAGGTAATGGGAATCTTAACTTTAGACATTTTAAAGTATCTTGTTTATACTTTGTTTTCACTTGTATGGTTATTTTTTATGATTCATGCTAAATCTAATTAAAAAAATTGTTCTTTTTTTTCTTGTTTAGGCACTGGTGCAGTTGAATTTATTATGTCATGCGGAGGTTGAGATTGTATTTGTTAAAGAGAAAAAGATTGGGGAGGTCTTATACCAAATATTTTCTTTTTAAATTGATTAGATATGGCTAATAACTACATAATTTGAGAGAACATACTATTTGAAAGAGGATCAAGTTGGCCCTTGCGAATAGCTTGACTCTTTTCTATTTTTCATATTGATATTTTTACGTCCTTAGATGTTAGATTTTTGGATATTAATGAGTGAATTTTATAAGCTTATGAGGTTATTCATTTTCCCTTGATAAGGGTTCTTCATATGAAAATTTTGATTTTAATTATCGTAGCTTTTGAAGTGAAAATCATCACAAACTTGATTTATTTTAAATTGATTGAAGTAAATCTTAACTTAATTTAATTTAAGCTTAAATAAATTGAATTAAATAAAAAAATTTTATAACACCAAATAATACTAATTATTTTAAATACACTGCTTTTATAAATATACTTATTTTAATGTTAAAATAAATTATTAAAAAAATGCTTTTACTTTACTCTGGATATACCTAACCAAACAAGGGAAACAATTATCCTGCATTTATTTTGCAGAGAACCAAACAGACTCAAAGTATTCATAATGCATTACATTTACTTTACATTGCATTTACTTTACACTGCATTTCTTTTTCAGGGAACCAAACAGCCCCTAAAATTCTTTTGCAAAGCTCAGTACAGATACATGAAGAGTGACAACAATGGAATACAAAATATAGGAAAAAAATGTACAAGGACGTTGAAAATAGACCCCAGAAAAAGCAGATTTTCCTCGGCAACCATACAATCAAACGTTGAAAAAATGCCAGCTAATGAGCATATGCTAATAACAATGCAATGAGACCAAATAAAATAAAAAAATAACTTCAGTCCTCAAGGTCCATGTTAAACAATGAACTAAAAGCAAATAATCAGAAAATACGCAAAATCAAATCATATTAGAGGTTATACAAAGTTTTAAAAAGAGTAGATTATCACTCAACTATAAAAATAACGCATTCGCATTGCAATGTAAATCCCCATAAAAGGTTATTTTAGCCACTATACCAGGTTATAAAAACAACTACTGTGTAAGAAGTTAATATAAGTTTGAGAAGGCTCAAAGAAAATAAAAACTTACCTACAAAATCTCTACAAATATTTCTGTCAGAGAAACTATCGAACTCAAAAATATAGCCTCCACCCTGAAATGATGCATAGCTTTCAACGTAAACTTCATTAAATACCAATGGAGAAGCAGAAAAATTGTAAAAGAGAAATTGAAGTATATTTTTTTATGGGTTTTCCTTCAGAGTTATGTTTTGGCAAACAAAAAGCTTCATAAATACAAGCATATTAATTGTGAATTGTGAGGTCGCATACCTCATGCAGAAGATTCAACAAAGCTTGCTTAGAACCATCTTTACTGAACTTGTGAACTGAAATGGTAAAAGACGACATGCAAAGAAAAAAAAAGTTTAAAAAACTCACATAACCATAAATTACAACTTTTTTAAGTTATATGATTCTTATTGAAGACCCCAGAAATATTAGAATCCAACAAGTTGTGCATGACTTAATAAGTGCAATAAACACGTAAGGCAAAAAATGTCTAATGTGAGGAAACACTCAAGAACGGAAAGAATGGGCAAATGCATCAAAATGGGTCACCCTATGCTGATTGCAAGAGATTTCACAAAATGGAATGTACAAAAGAATGACCTTATGTAATACCCCTTGGACAATTAAAATATTTGATCGCTAGAATATAAACCTACTTCAAGGTTGGCTTCTGTTAATGCAAAGGAAGCACAGCAATGTTAAAATATTAGAGAGAAGACTTGTTCTAGAAGGGATTAGCTGAGAAAATTAGCAGGGAAGAGAAGAACCGGTTAAAGGATAAGGGTGGGGAGGGTGGGGGAGAAAGGGTTGGGTAAGAGAGAGTAATGGTGAAAGAGAGGAGAGTCCAGCCAAACATAAGGAAAGAGAGCAGGATTTAAGAATCACTTTTCACAGAAAATCAATAAACATGATTATTAGATTACCAAGAACTCTAATATATACTAGACGGTCTTTATTAAAATGACAACAAAACAGTTAAAATAAAGACTAGAACTAACACATAATATCTAGTAGATGGCTTGCCATTAACTCTCTTTGGGTGCAAAGAATTTGATTATCGGTGTTGAAGAGCAGCTGTATGTAGAACAATAAAACATTGTTGGTATTTTTGTTGGTGAAAACCATCAAGTATAAAATCTTACTAGGTGAAGCAGAGACAAATGGATCACCACGTGATAAATCTATCCCAAGGTGAGATAACCATCTCCAGTCATTTCATCAAGGAATGCTCAGTATAGATCCTCTTAAAACACTCAATAATCTTTAGAAGAAGATCTCCAAGAGCTTGGAGATCTTTAAACAACTTATGAAACAAACTATTACTCAAATTCTTGTAGTAAAAGACAGTGGATCAAATCAATTGGTTTGACAAACCATTTGAATTTGGCTGGTCAATCAAAGTGGCACACTTTACTTCTTTTTTTCCCTTTCCTAGCTCATAGCGTTAGATCTATACTAGTTAGATTAGGTTCATTTATTAGGGTTTACTTGACCATTTTATTTGGTTATGTTTAGTTTACTCACTTTAATTGGATTAATTATATGATTTAATTGATTTAAGTATTGAACTTGGGTTGAATGGGGAGTTAGGGTAATGATGAAACTCGTTTTGAATTGAGATGTTTTTAGAGGAGGTGGTCATAACTAAATTTAGTACAGAAGGAGGAATTGGATTTTAAGGCAGGTGAGTTGGTTGGGCTGTTGTATGGCAGCATGGTGAGGGTTAGTGTATATGGAAATAGCAATTTGAGCGGTAGTGTATATGGAAAGAATCTGAGGGATGTGCATAAGTAACTATAGAAAGGGGGGAGGAATAAAAGATTGGTAATGATGAAGTTAGGAAGAGATTTATTAAGGGATTATTATCATTTTTTAGGAAGCGAATTAGAAAGGTGTGGGCCTTGAATTTTGAAGCAAAGATTGTGAAGCAATATTATTATGAATGAAGGAAGAAAATTTTCCATTTTGCTTTCTTTGGGAAAGAGAGGACTAGAACAAGGATTTGTGCATGAAACCAAAAAGAGGGGTCTGGCTATTTGTTGCAAGAAAAGGATGGCCTTTCATTTTCAATGAGTTTGCGAAGGAATTAAATTTGGTTAGGTTATGGAGTTGAATTTAAGATTGGCTTAAAATTATGTTAGTCATGATGAGTTTGAAAAGGTGATGTAGACAAAGGGGGGGTCAACTCATGTCCAAAATAATATGAATTTTGGCTTCCCTTGAGTCTACTAGCTCAATCAAAATTGAGCTGAAATTTTAGCTCATTTATGAGCTGGTCTTTAGTTCATTTATTGAACTAAGGGTTAGCTCATTATTAGCTATGATTTTAGCTCATAGTTATCTTTTTATTTAATGTAATTTTATACTTTTTATGTTTTAGTTATTGTTGTCTCTTGGAATTCCAAACCGGCCTTTGGAATTCCAAGAAATGTCTTTTCCCATGAGGTGACTCCTTGGTTTCCTCCATGGCTTTTGTTTTTTGTGCTTTGCCTCTTGGAATTCCGACTGGCCGCTGGTTTTCCCGTGCTTGGGCTCTTTCCCGAGGCCGTGGCACCTTGGTTCCGTGCAGCCTCCTTGTTTCCCGCGGTGGCTGCTTCGGTTCCTGGTTTGGGTTGATTTCCGTGAGCATGGGGAAGGATTTCTATGCTTTTGATGCTTTGTTTCTTGTGTTAGAATTAATGTAATGTGTCTCTTGGTATTCCTCTTTCATAACTATAAATATGGGAGGATTTGTAATGTTTGAAGTAAGTGAATGAAAATGTTATTTTTGGAAAAGCTATAACCTGCGGGTTTGCTTTGGGAATCCTACGGGCTCTTTCCACCCTTCTTTCTCATCCCCTCCGGAAATCCTGCGGGCTCTTTCCAACCTTTCTTCTCGGGCTTCTAACCCTTTCGTCTCTCCGCAAGTGCCACTCCACCTGTATCTTTCTTCCAAGTGCAGCAACTTTAGGGTGTCGTCTTTGAGATCGAGGTGAATCACAAAGCCCAATGGCTAGGGAAAGAATAGTTAAAAGTACATATGTGATGAAATCCATAGACAACTTGGCATTAAGCACATCATGGTGCACATTTTCATTAGATGATTTAATTAAATACACAAACTAGAGATCTAGTACAAATATTGGAAATAATGTGATGCAAATTTGATATCCTTCTTGTAGTAAAGGAAAGATGATATTATGAATTGATGTAGAGAAAATGAGATAAAAGGAAGTAGCACCTCCCACTTCTAGATGTGGAAAGTCAGAAGCTGATTCTAAGAAGATTGTTGGGTTGTTTCACAGATGAGTGACACTTAACTATTCTCTATTTTTATTTGTAAAGTTTGGGAAAGTGATTACTAATTCTCTTAAACATATGCTATATGTCAGCCTGTCAGTAGCCAAATATCTACAAGATCTATCACTGTATAATTTACTAAATCCACATTTCTATAAAAAATAGAAATGATCTTTGGATCATTAGAGGATCCTTCTTTAAAATTGTTACCCATATCTAAAATACTAAGTGAATCTTAGGTGAAATTTGTATAGAAAAGTTATGTTTTCAAACAAATTCAATTTTAACAAGACATACAATCCATATTAAGCACATAGGACTTATCATTTTCTTATTTTAATATCCATTTGGCACATAATCTTATTGTTTGTCATTTGGCAAAAATGGATTCTAATGCAATGTTTATATTTAATAGTTAATACACAACATATTTGACTCAAATTTTCTAACACACATATTCAATTGCCTTCCCACAATTTCCTAAGACATAAACCTCTTATTTAATGAACTTCTTATCTCTCTTTTAAGAGAATATCATTAATTACATCACACTTTTTGCAATATCTTAATACAAATCGCAAGTACTAGTTTATAATCTATTGTCAACATTTATCTTGTACGTATAGGATATAATTAGATGTTAGATTTCCTAAAATCACAACTTGTAATGCAATACAAAGCCAACTATAAAATAATCAAAAAATAGGGAGAAGATTTTAATGAGTTGGATTACCAAAAGGAATAGGCTATTAAAACATGATAAAGGCATTTTCCATCACTAGTTAGTGCAGAAAAGTTCAAATACTAGAATACAATGCATTACTTACTGAAAAAAAGAGTCAGTATGAATAAAGATATAATTTTCATTCCTTCCGCATCAATCAAGGAAACCCTGTCTTACTAAAAAACCTCAATCAGTATTAGGAATCAAAGGAGTAACTTCAAAATAAGAATTCCATATCTAATAATAGAGCAAATCTTGAAACACGAAATATGAAGATGGCAAGAAAGAGTTACTTGAAGTTAATTGAGAAAGAACTCTTGAGCTAGTACTATTTCTCATAAAGATAAGTACTATGATGTGTGTTGTAGCACCTTTATGGGGATTTTTGATTGCCAGATTCAAATAGAATGTAATTTGGATTTAGTGAAAATCTTCCCAAATGCTTTGTAAGGGGTTTCTGAATCCTACAGTAAAGTTGAATTTAGCAAGACTTAATAAATCTCCACTAAAATTTAGTATTTATCAAAACTTGCAAGATCAGGAATTAAGAGTTTTATTCAAGCGGGAAATACTAAATATCTTTAAATTCTCCAAATCTTCCAATCTGCAACCAAAAAGTCTATAATTTCGATTGGATTTAAGAATTGAGCAACCAAACAGTGTTTTCAATAGGATTTCCTAAATCCTATTTGACTGGGATTTATCAAATACAGATATAGTAAATTCTAATTTCAACCGAACAGGCACTTAGGAAGCAAAAGAAACAGTACCTTTAATGCTTCTGAATGGCACATCAAGCTTTAACAATGATCTAGGATCGTGAGGAGTGAAAATAAATCGCTCTTCGGCCTGAACAAAACACAAGACCGACAACAAGGTGAATTAAATCCTTGTCTATAAAAAGATACAGCAAACATTACAAAGAAAAACTACAAATTGGACTGAAACTTGGTTCTCGAAAACGTAAGAAAGGAAAAAACAAATAGAAGGAAGGAATCACCATCCGTAGAACTCCTGGAATCCCCGGCTCCTTTAATGATATCCTGTACTTTGTAGGTTTGTTGATCGTATGCATCTTCCCACTTAGACTGGAAATCGGAGTGGAAGTGCAGTGTTCAGGGCGGCAGATATTGGGGAAGCCGGCCCAACGATGGCGCCCCACAGAATCTTTAACGTTCCGGTGAGAGGACGGTAACCTAGGGCTTCTCGGCGATCGGCCCTCTATCAATCTATTGATAACTCGGAAGGGAGAGCCGCTGACCCTTCGTCGTCGTCCGCGTTTGTCGGAGCACTATATAAATAGGGCAAATTATTAGGTCTCTCACAAGACCTATCTCTCCATTCGCACACCAATAAAGTGGATATCGGGCTAAAAATAAGTGCAATTTTTTTAATATAATTTTTTTGCTTTATGATTTATCAGTCCAATCGATCCGACCCAGTAATTCGGAAATTGTTTAAATTCAGAACAACAAAAAAGAAAACGAAGCGTTTTTATTTTTTACTCGACATTTTCACTTCTCTGTCACTCTCGACTCTCTGCTCTTGGACTTCTGCAATACATTCCGTTCTGCAATACCTTCTTCGCGGCGATAGATGACGACGATGGAGTACTTCAGCATTTAGAAAATGTAATGTTGTGCATTTGTTGCGCTTTTGGTGCGTTTAAGAAATATTTTAAATGTTAGGATTTAGTGTTAATTTTATACGAAGTAGTGTTTGTTCAATGTGATCTTAAAATATTTATTTATTTTATGGATTTCAATCTTCTTCATAAATAAAAGAAATAAATGATGTGAAATCTTTAGTTGCACTTTACGTGCCCTTTAGTTGTACTTTAATTGCAATTTAGTTGCGCTTTAGTTGTGCTTTATCTATTTTTTTCTGATGTCATATCAAAGGTTAATTACTTCTCGATGCTATGTTACAACTTTCAGAAAAATTTATGATGCTTTTGTTGAGATAATTAATGAAGAACTTGAGCAGATTTTAAAGAATTTGAGCATTTATCATTTTTTTGAAATTTCCAGTATTCCAACAGTACATATCACTTCTTTTTAAGATTCTGAAACTTTGGAATTCTACTGATGAAGGCTTCATTGTGAATGATTATTTACTTAAATTCACTTCTAACGATGTTGTTTTATTGACATGTAAAATTTTGAATAAGAAATTATGGATATATATTTTTTTTACTTTAAATGTAATATGTACAAAAATTTTCTCACAAATTTATCTAACATAGGTGATGATATTAAATTGAGGATTGATCCCCTAACTGGACCTCTATCAACTGAAATAAAAATTGAAATGATAAAATTAGATAGATTGAATGATAATGCTACTAAGTTAAAGATCTTTATAATATATATATATATATATTAAATAACCATAAAACTCCTAGAAGACTCATATATGTAACAAATAATATAACTGAGTTCACTTGTAAAACCCGCAAAATATCATTTTAGACTTCTCACGCTTCTCAATGCCTCAGGACGAGTTTTAGGTGAAAAATTTAAAATCATCAAAATTCGACGCAATAAATTTTATAAAATATTATGCAAAATTCTGAGTGAGTTGATATAAAGAACCCAAATCAGATTTTATATATTTTGGGAGTTAAATTTTCCAGAAATCTCAATATGACAACTTTGCCCTTGATGTCATTTGAGTAGAGGTTATTTTAAGTAAGGGCTTTTAGGTCAATAGGAAATTAAAGAGGGCATTCCATTCTAAATAGGGGACTGAAATATTTCGGTCCACATTCCTTCTTGCGTGAGAAAGGGGAGAAGGGCGTCGGGTAGGAGGTGAATCCGATGGTCCTAGAGGCGGTTTCTGATAGTGGTTTGCGAGGGAGATTGAAAGAAAGTTGTAAGGAAGAGTAAGGTGAGTTCTCATAAACCTTTTTCATGATTTTCCTTTGAGATTTTTTAAAGAAAGAAAACTATGGTTTTATAAAAACTTAAGTTTTATTTGAGATAAGTTTAGGGAAGGGTAGGGGGTGTTTCTAAACCAAAATATGAGTTGATTTCATGAAAAATGTGGATTTAAAAATTTAGTGTTTCACTCAATATTGATTTTCTTTTGAAATGCCTTCACAAAAGTAGCTCATAATGGCATAAGAGAGCCTCTATTTAAAAAATAATGCAAGATTGTGAAAAAATTTTAAGTTTTAGAAATTAGGGTTTTCCCTAATCAAGAAATTTTTGACCTTTATGGTTCTAAATGGATTTGGGAAGGTTTTTAGAGGCAAATTTAAAAATTTATGATGCTTTTATTGAGATAATTGATGAAGAATTTGAGCAGATTTTAAAGAATTTGAGCATTTATCATTTTTTGAAATTTCTAGTATTCCAACAGTGCATATCACTTCTTTTTAAGATTCTGAAACTTTGGAATTCTACTGATGAAGGCTTCATTGTGAATGATTATTTACTTAAATTCACTTCTAACGACGTTGTTTTATTGACATGTAAAATTTTGAATAAGAAATTATGGATATATATTTTTTTTACTTTAAATGTAATATGTACAAAAAATTTCTCACAAATTTATCTAACAGAGGTCATGATATTAAATTGAGGATTGATCCCTAAACTGGACCTCTATCAACTGAAATAAAAATTGAAATGATAAAATTAGATAGATTGAATGATAATGCTACTAAGTTATATATATATATATATATATATATATATATATAATATATATATATATATATATATATATATATATATATATATATATATATATATATATATTAAATAACCATAAAACTCCTAGAAGACTCATATCTGTAATAAATAATATAACTGAGTTCACTTGTAAAACCCGCAAAATATCATTTTAGACTTTGCACGCTTCTCAATGCCTCAGGACGATTTTTAGGTGAAAAATTTAAAGTCATCGAAATTCGACGCAATAAATTTTATAAAATATTATGCAAAATTATGAGTGAGTTGATATAAAGAACCCAAATCAGATTTTATATATTTTGGGAGTTAAAATTTCCAAAAATCTCAATATGACAACTTTGCCCTTGATGTCATTTGAGTAGAGGTTATTTTAAGTAAGGGCTTTTAGGTCAATAGGAAATTAAAGAGGGCATTCCATTCTAAATAGGGGACTGAAATGTTTCGGTCCCCATTCCTTCTTGTGTGAGAAAGGGGAGAAGGGCGTCGGGTAGGAGGTGAATCCGGCGGTCCTAGAGGCTGTTTCTGATAGTGGTTTGCAAGGGAGATTGAAAGAAAGTTGTAAGGAAGAGTAAGGTGAGTTCTCATAAACCTTTTTCATGATTTTCCTTTGAGATTTTTTAAAGAAAGAAAACTATGGTTTTATAAAAACTTAAGTTTTATTTGAGATAAGTTTAGGGAAGGGTATGGGGATGTTTCTAAACCAAAATATGAGTTGATTTCATGAAAAATGTGGATTTAAAAATTTAATGTTTCACTCAATATTGATTTTCTTTTGAATTGCCTTCACAAAAGTAGCTCATAATGGCATAAGAGAGCCTCTATTTAAAAAATAATGCAAGATTGTGAAAAAATTTTAAGTTTTAGAAATTAGGGTTTTCCCTAATCAAGAAATTTTTGACCTTTATGGTTCTAAATGGATTTGGGAAGGTTTTTAGAGGCAAATTTAGGGATTTTGCATACTAATTTTTATAAATTTTGATTTAAAATATTCTAAAAATTATTTATATTTTTATTACTATTTGAATGTAGGGAAAGATGTTTGCATGCATAAAAATATAAGATTATGACTAAATCCTAATTTAGAGAAAAATAGGAATGAGATATGTCATGAAATGGTAAAGGGGTTTAATTTGAGAGCATGGACATAGCATAGGGACGAGTTCTTTATTATAATAGATTAATAATTTAGGAAGTTTATATGGGGACTAGTGATATTTACACGATATGTATGTCTCTTTTAAATATTAAACTCGTGGAGGGAAGGATTTGATCGGACAATCGGGAGTTTGTGCACAAGTTGAGGTATGTAAAATGTGGCTCTTTTAAATTAGGAAAAAAAAATTCTTTTCTTTCCACAATAGCATGCTCTTGTATTGTTATGAGATTCTTAGCATTATTGCAATTGTATTTTTCTTCTACATCCTAACATGCTCCTAAATGTCATGCAACACGCTCTTATTATTAGCTTAATAATATATACTTATATAGAAATATTTAGAGACACTTGACCATGTGCTTACTACTATGTACATGTTTTACTCATATGATAGTTTACAATGCAAGTGCCTTTCTCATGTGGTAGTTTGTAATACAATTGTATCCTTCTCATGCGATAATTAAAGAAAGTACATAGCTCATGTCTCTTTCTCATGAAACCATGTAATCATGTAACATCTTATGGAATAATAAACCATATGCATAAAGGATATGCTAAAGTTCTTTTTTATGATTAAATAGAGAATGATTGTATATGCATGTTGATGAGGAAGTATCAATGATAAAAGAACTCTTTTGAGCAATAGTAATGGAGCGCTTTTGAGCCAAATGGTAAAATGACCAAATGGTAAAGGAATGACCAAATAAAATGTACCTGATCAGTATGTTGACCTCATTTTTGTATGAAGTCACTAAGGACTCACCCAGATTCTAGATCAACCCATACTTTAAATCAATTTTTGCAAAACTCAAATCAATCTAGATCTCAAGATAATTTCAGCTTATGATCAATTCAGACTTTAGTTCAATCTGAATCCAAGTTAATCCAAATCTCAAATCCATTTTAATTTCAAACCCATTCAAGCTTCAAACAATTTCAGTCCAACTCTTAACCAAATTCCAATCAATCTTCAATTGTTTCTTAATCATATTTCAATCACACACCAATCCAGTTTTAATTCAACTTTCAAATATCGAGTTTTCAATCAATCCTCAATCAAAATTCATTCGATTTTTATCGAACGAATTCAATCAAGCAACGTAGAATCGAGTAGACCGGTTCGCTTTCAATTTAAAATTCGATGGCTTTGATCGGCTCGACATGAATCAAAACGACATTATTTAACTTGAATACTTTCAATCAAATTAGTGTGAATCCAATACATAACTAATTTGGCTCACTTGATTCAACTATTTTCACCTTAGTTATGGCTTTAATATTTGCTTTTGGAGCCAAGATCAAAGAAGGGTAACAAGCCCCTTTCCAACCATTGGATCATGGTTGTCCAAGGGCAAAATTGTCAATTGATAGGAGTTCTCATTTCAGGTATTTGAGAAGGCTTTTAGGGCAAGCCGAGAGGGGGGATTTTGGGGGATCCATGCTTTGAGGCTCCAGCCGCTCTTCTTCTTCTCCATCCGTCGAGGAAGAGCTACCAAATAAAAGAGATCTCTCTCTCACGCCTCCAGCCGCCCCTTCATTCTCCCCATCCGCTCAAGCAAAAGGAAAGAGGAAGAGGAACCTGCTCCATTCGGCTAAGCTGCAGCATTGAGCGGTGTTGGAAATCATAGTGAGAAGCAGCAGCAGCAACACTCACAAAATCAGGTTATGAAGGTTGATCTCACTCCATCTCAAGCCTTTGCAATGTCCTTTGCCTCCTTCGGCGGGGCTGCTGCTTCAGCTGCAGCTGGTGGAGCTGCTCCTTGGCCAAAGAATACAGGAGATGCATTGCTGTGAAGGCTCCCGAGATCGAACAGGGCATGTGCTCAAAAGAATTTCAGGCACTTAAAGCATGCATGCAGAAAACTATTAAAAAGAAGGCTTAAGAAAATCCTCTGTTTTTGGAAATCCATTAACGTGCAACAATCATGAAAGAGATTGGGAAAAGGGAATAGCAATCGAGCTTCTCATATCAAGCAAGAACAGCCGTTTCTCTTCCCTCTTGTCCAAGAACAGTGACAGTAAGAATCATTTCTTTCTCCAAGATCAAATGGTTACGACCTTTTGCTTACAAAATTGAGATAGCTGCATTATTAATCTTATCTCCTTATAGATTGAACATATGCGAATGTTATTGGAAGTTCATGAAGCTAGTGTATAAATTCTTTGAATCTTGCTATGTATACGTTCTTTGTTCTTTATTTTAATCTCCATTAATGTGCATATTTTTGGTCCTTCATGGTATGATACTGCAGTTGGTTCTATTTTTGAGCTTTGGCTATATAAAAGTTTGAGATCTATTGATTCTCTTTGAAGTTTTTGGTCTCTTTTTCTCACTCCAAATGGCTACGTGTTTCCTCTGTTATTTTGAGAATCCTATTGTTAATGTTGTTATTCAAAGAAGAGACCTCTTTGATTAAAGTCAGATAAATTTCACTTGATTAATCTTAATTGGGCGGACAGCATTAAGATCATTCGAACAAAGTTTTGTTCAGCCAAAGAAGAAATGGCCCAAGGGAAATAGCTTATTTATTTGATCCATAGAGGGAGAAAGTGGATTGCTAGGTACAGGGCATGTCCACGGCTTCATTAACTTGGGTTATTTCATATTTATTATGACTTTCTAGTACTTGTATAAAAAAAATTATAATATATTCTCTACAAGCTTATCTCCATCATTAATCTGAAATGCAGAAGAATCTTGAAAAACATGTGATGATTCTGTTTGAATGTTAAAGCTAGAGATCGCAATAGCATTTCTCTTTTGTTCCCTTGTTAAGTCTTTACTTTGAATTCTTATAATAAGATAAAGTAAAAAAGGAGTCACTACATGCCTTTTTTTTTTTAAACGTTGAAATCTCCTTGTGATTGTTTACAATGTGATGAGATCCTTTCTTTCAAACCTGCTTCTATTACAAACATTTCATAGTTGAAGGCTTGACTATTCTTTATTGTAAATAATCTTTGGAAGGATGTTTATTCTTTTTAACATCAATATTTCTTGATGAGACATTAAACAAGGAGATGGCCGTGTGAAATTCTTGACAAAGTTGATTCATGATTTGATTCTTACACCATTTGTTAAATAAATTGTTTGCTGCCGGTGGTAGACGTGTTACCTACTTTAGCACCTTGTAAGGGGTATTGAGGAACACATTTTGTCCTAAAGGGTTATGGTTATAGTAAATATGGTCATACATATTCTTGAAATTGACTGTGTAAATATGGTTAATCTTGTGACATATAAGGCTGAATATTGATGTTAGAAAGCTCAGCACTCTTTATATTTTAATCTCTTTAACATTCATTGTTCGATGCAAGGTCGCTACATGTTTTTGAGAGGTATTTTTGAATTAATTGGAAGGCAATAGAACCGTTTTGAGTTATCTTTCTCTTAGTTGTATTGAATATAAATGTTTGATGAAAATAATCAAATGAGTTGAAAAAAAAAAGAAATTGGATAGATCTTGCATTTACTCAAAAATAATTTCGTGGTGTTGAAAGATGAGAGCGTGAAACAACCTGTATGTGGCAAAGTCAACCCCTTTGTCTCATGTACGAACTTTAAGTGAATCTGGATTTCACCTAAAGGTGTCTTGCCTGAATATAACCTGACATTTTGGAGGCCACAAGCTCCTTCAAATCATGCCATTTTAGGTGACTGTATGACATAAAAAAAAATGGTGCTTTATTGAGAAAGTGTACACACCTGAGCAATGAGAGCAGCTACTCTTTCTCTGAAGATGATGGTGTTGAGATTTCTTTCCTGGAAAAGGATGCTTTTGAAAGTAATGGAGAAGGATCAAAACCATGTCACGAGAGCTTAAGGGATACAAATACTTTTGATGTTGAATTAACAAGTAAAGCTAATCAATTATTTTATCTGTATGGAGAAGTCTACACCTTGATGGCCTTAAAGTTTGATGATGATATTTGATACTTTAAATTTGTAGTTGTTAGCATTTTATCCCTTCATACGTAATCTGTAGCTTGAATTGATATTTTAGAAGAATAAGCATTGGGTTTAATGAAGGATTGGTGGTTTATTCTACTTTGTCGAAACTTGATTTTCATTGTAACTGATGTGGAAATTATACTTTGCTGATGTCATGCGGGTCATGATTTATCGATTCTATTGTAATATAATTGATTTCTCATTCGAATATAAATGTGACCTATTCTATGATTATTTCAATGAGCTTCTCACCTATATATAATTATTCTTGTTGAATTGCTCTTGTAAGATTGTATATGAGCTGAAACTTTTCTTTACATACAAGTCTATATTTTAAAATTATTCTTGCAATATATCATATACATTGAAATTGATTATGGCAGAAATATATACACTTTGAAATTGTTTAAATAATTTGATTTGATTCATATTTTTACATATTCATTTACATGTCAATTCATAATGTCTTTTATATTTGCAAACACGATATTCTGACACCGCTTTCTCTCTTCGCCTTTTTTGCGAGGTGTTGGTGGAGCTGATTGGAGAATGAGCCAAGAGCTTCAGTCGCCCCGTTTCTTCCAAACGGAGTGCTATGGCCGGAGTCACCGTTGACTAGCTCCGGTGACCAGGTAAGTTTTTCTTAAGACTTAGAAAAGCATAGATCTTCTAGATTTATTTGTTGAGTTATTTCTGGCAGCATTAAATTCTTGCATTTAGTTAAAACCTGTTTTCTTCTTTTTACAAATTCAAAATCCATCGACATAGCTTTGTTTACATTCTTAGGCATGTCCAAAGGGTTAGTGACATTGATTCAAACCTATTAAACCTAGTGACATCTTTAAGGACAACAATTAAGGACACTTCTAGAGAACTTAGAAAATTTCTAGAGATTAGGAGATATCTCCTTTTAACTTAAGACTTGAACAATTTGAACCTAGTGACATCTTAAACCTTAAAAAAAAATTATCTTTTCTTTTAATCATTAAACCAATTAATTGATCTAATTAAAGTTTAAATCATTAATTAAGCAAATCAAATTTGAACTCTTTAAGTTTAGTGATCTTCCCTACTCTAGGGAAAGTTATCACTAAAATTCAAACCCTTTGAACACCTTAAGTTTAAGCCTTAATTATATTTTAAAACCTTCAAAAAAAAAATTTCAATCTAACTTCAAAACCATTAATCAATCTTAAAATTAATTCTGAATCATTAAGACTTAAACCAAAATCTTCCCTTGAGCCTTTCGACCAACCAAAACATTAAGCAACTTTAACCAATTACCCGGTTTAGGATATATCCAAACCACACAGCTTGCTCACACACCTAGATTGGCCCATTAGGACACAGACTCTAGCTTTAGGTTAGGCCGATGTTTCTTTTTGGTTTTGAGATAGATTGATATGCATACGAAATGAGAGTGGCATCCTAGGTTAGATAACGTAGACATAGGTTCACTGTCCACAGACCTGTGCACTTCCCGTTTGTCAGCCTAGGATTAGGTCCCTAGCCCCTTGGCCTACGAGGTCCCCTTGAATGAGGTAACCCATGGTTGCTAACAAGGATCCTCTGGTCGGCACTCGACTAAGTAGGCTAAAAATATCGACGAACCTGGGACGATGGAAAACCATGGGATCTTGACCAGGGACGTCATACCCACTTGGTAGGTTAGTCTTCACCCTTACCTCCTGGGCATTCTCCCGATCTGGTGATCGAGAATATAAGTCCCAACTTTCTAATAAAATTGACCATTAAATTAAAAGTCACTTTCAATCAAATTCGAGCCCAACACTTAGGATAGACTGGGGCACTTCTGAATTGTTTCAGAATTCCAAGTGCCTCCTACTTCTCCTCCGTTGACTCCAGAAATAAGTGTTCAACCTTGATCCAATCCCGATTGAAAATTCCAACCCTTAATCTCCTTTGACATCTAGCTTTGAAAATCTAAATAAAATTTCTACCGCTATTTTAATCGAGAGTTTTCGTAGGAAATTTCGATTTCCTACGATGTAATTAACTACGAGGGCTTGCGCTCGTAGGAGATTTAGAAACCCAGAACTTATTTTCAAAATCAATTTTTTTAAAAAACCTTTAATTAATTATCTTTGGGAAATCTCAATTAAACGACCATTATCGTTATATTCAAAGGATTGATAATGAGTGATATCCTCTTTCCTTAGAAAGATATATCATTATATTATCCTGATTTTGATTATAAAATTAGTGATCCTTTGAAGTTTTAAAATTTGAACCAATTAGTAAATGATATTCTCTCCGTTTGAGATGATATATCGTTCCTAATGTTGTGTTCGCTTTCAAAACTAAAATTCAAAATTTAATCTTTCCCAAAAATAATTAAATATTTTTCAAAACTTATATATTTAAATCATAATTTTTTAAATCAAAACAAAAATGGCGACTCCGCTGGGGATAAGTCTCACTCTCCATCTTTAATAGCGGTATGAATTTTATTGAATCGGTAGTCTTAACTACCTTCTCTCCGTTGGTTCCTCTCCCATTTCTTCCTTGGGTGAGTGTGGCCAACTCAATTAAGACATGTGAAGCGAGAGGTGAGTGTAGGAAACCTCCCTTTAAGTCTGGCTTTGACATTTTGCCTCCAACTTGATTGGTAGAGCGAAAGAGTCAAGTCAAAATCTTTTTGTATATGTTGCAAACTTGCATGCGAGTAAATAACTGGCGTGCTAAGTTTCACAATTTACAGAAGACCCTTCAATTTCAAACTCAAGATTTCAATCCTTTAAGCTAAATTCAATCTCTTTCAAATCCTGATTGATCCCTATATTCTATCACTATATATAGAATTGTACCTCTTACAATTCATTATGTGTGAAAGAATATGAACACCTTCAAATCCAACTCAAAAGATCAATCTTTCTAGTAAAGTCAAATTTTGACATTTCATTCCTAAGCTTTCATTAGGATGAAAGAGTTAGATTGACTTTTAAGAATCTCCCCCTCTCTAAATTTTGTTAACCTTTATGTTGAACACGAGTTCTACATATTGAGTTTCAAAGTAAAGAGAGGGTTTGCTAGACTTTTGAACTTTCAAAATTTATCCAAAATCTTTCAAATCAATTTCAATCGTTGTTATCATGTGTCTTCTATAACATTCTGTTGTAGTTGAACACATACAACACAAACCAAAAAAATTTCAATCAATTTTTGACTTTGACATTTCATCCCCAAATCACTTGGAAGGGTGAAAGAGTCGAGCCTAGTTTTTTAGGATCTTCAGGTTATTTTGTAAACCAACATATTTGAATAAAATTTAATATGTTGAGTTTCTAAATCTGAAAAAGATCCATTCAGTTCTAACCTTGAATTCACTCTCAAGTCCAAATTCAATTTCAACATTCAAGTTTGACTTCAACCTTAGATTAAACTTCAATTTTGATTTTAAAGTCAAAATCCGGGCTTTGACATTTCATCCCAAGTCAATTGGTGAAATGAAAGAGTCGAGACCGATTTTCGGATTTTTCATATTAATTTTGTGAACCTACATGACTGAGTGAAACTCAGTGTGTTGAGTTATAGAATTTGAAAAAAGATCCATTCAACTTTAATCTCAAATCCAAACTTAAAAGTCAAACTTTGACATTTTGCCCCAAGTCAACTGGTGTAGCAAAAGAGTCAAGTTCAACTCGTCAATTTTATGAACCGTCGTGTTTAGTGTAAACTAAATACGATTGAGTTATAAAATTTTGAATAAGGCTAATCTAGTCCAAAACTTAAATTCAAATTCAAATCACTTTCTTAATTCCAAGAAATTGATCACTCAAATGGCTGGGAAAATCGTTCTCTCCTTAGATAGAAACTTGATAGTAGAAGAAATCATCTCTGGTAATTCAATCCAGTTTGGATTACAATTTCAAAACTTCAAGTTGTCAGTCAATGGAGTAGAACTAAATGATCTGTCTGCCGACACTGAAAAGGACTTCCCCTTAGTAGAAGTTACTTTAGGGTCAGGAGTTGACTCCCCCATCTCCAAGATGGAGGTTGTTGTCGCCTCTGTACCCACTATACTCTCTACTCAGGAGGATCAAAACCAGGAGTCAATAACGACAAAAGTGCTACCATCTCAGTCTGAGATCGGGTCAAGTTCTAGTACCCATGTCGTCTGTCATCGGTAGGAACAAAATGAAGAATTACCTTCGAAGAGCCAGAAAAAGGAATCTTAAGGCTAGAAAGACCTTTGAGTCGGAAGCCTTAGAGAGAGCCGATTTCAAGGCCAATCAAGAGTTCGTTGCTCCTTCTACGTACCCTCTCCTTGCACAAAGGAGGGAGGTTTTAGGTACAAGAGTGCGATCTTCAATACACCTACTTGACTACTACACGGAAAGACTCGAGCAATCTAGAATTGAGCAATTACCAACGATAGGCCATAGGCCCCCAATTGAGGATTATGATCCGTCCACTCTACTAGAAGATGTTAGGGCTCGTTACTATACGTGTTCCACTACATTACTTATAGAGGAGGAGGAGTAGAAATCACTCGGGGTGCCACTCTCTTAACTACTACTTTAGTGGTAATTTGAGAGAGGGAATAATCTAAGATTGTGTCAGATAGTGATACCGTTGAAATCTAACTTTCGACGGGGTCCTATCGCGATAAATCTTTTGATTATAATAATGTCGTGCTTTCTAGGGACGTTGCAGACCCTATAACAGTCTCCCCTTTCAAAGAGATTGTAGGAATTCGATTCCACACTACTGGAGTCTTGCCACCTAGATTTGCAACCGTTAAGGAAAAAGCTTCTAATTTCTCAAGTGTACGGGTCCGGATGTTCAAGATAGTTGATTCCTTTTTTTAATGAAAATTGACCTCTACCTTAAGTCTTAAGTAGGAGAGAGTTGTAGTTGACTCCATCAAATGTTTGAATACCCCTCCCTCCCACCGCTTTTGTGGGTTGATTTAATTTCTGAATTAAGGTCTACTTCAAATTTAGGTTGATTCTAGAAATGAATATTTTATCAATCTTCTATCTTAATAGGAGATTCAGGCATGTCTAAAATCTGTCTAATGATTTTCAAAGTCAAGCCGATACCCTTTTCAAAAAGATTGGATGTGCTTTGAGGATTATTCTTCCTTGTATAAGAGAACGAATTTTCTTCTCTAATATTTGAGATATAATCCCAACATTCAAAAAAAAAAAGATCAATCAATTTAAGGTATTCGAAGAAAGTGGAGCCTCTTCTCGAATTCAATTGAAGTTAAAAGATGCGTGAATGCGCTAAAAAATCAAAAGATGGACGAATGCGCCAAAAAATCAAGAAATGCACGAAGTGCACAAAAAGTCAAAAGATGCGCAATATGCGTCACCAGAAAAAGAGAAGAAGAGTAAGATGGCTTCCTTCCTCTAAGTCCTTAAATCTAAAAATACTTGATCACCTTCAAGCACTTGACTTTGAAAATCTTGAATTCAGATTCTTCAACATGCATGAATTTTCTATCAGATAGAAGAACATAGGCAAGAGAATTGAAAAGATTGAATTTCTCTCTTCAACTTAAACACTTTGAAATTAATTTTAATTCAAAATCTATACAAGGGAGACCCCAGTTCAGTTTCTACGAAACTTGGTCTGGGCCAACAAAACCTAAATCCTTAAGCCTTTTTAAGGGTAGTTGGAGTCAACACTACTTCTCACTGCACTTCTAAATTTGTTCCCATATGTCGTTCCGACAGGGTCCAAATGGTTAAGAGGAAATTTCTTAATAGAAAGAACGAATCTTCCACTCTTGAAAAGAATTCGAATCTTGTCCTTGAAGAATGTGTAAGTCCTTACGGGTAGGCATCTTTTCCTTTAAAGCTTTTTTTAACAAAACTACACTCTATACTGGGTCCAAAATCAACCCTACTAGAGGAGTATTTTGTAATGCTGGTAATTGACATTCAAAATTAAACTACGACTGAGTAGAGTGCCCGACTCCATTTTGAAGAGTTCGAGGCCTTGTAGAGCTTTGTCTTCAAGGCTCAATAAAACTTAAAATCGTACGAAGCCTGATTGGTTAAAGCTTGTGATAAGATAGAGCAACTTCGAACCTTCCAAGGAGGAGACTTGGTCTAGGTTCTTCGGATGCATATCTTAGCCCACCGAGAGATCGGTGGAGGAGTGTGAACCAACACAAGACAGTCCTCTTGTCGTAGAGACGATCTTTGAGAAAATTTTGAACATTAACTGATCAACCCTGGAGAATGCCACCTGATATTTTTTTTAAATGTTAGGGAGGCTCCTCAGGAAGTACCATGCCAGATGAGTGTCAAATTCAAAGTCAATGAAAACTCTTCAAATTTCCTAGATTAAAGAAATTTCTTAATTAAAAATCAAACATCAAAAGCTTTCAAAATTCACTTTTAAAACTTTCAAATTTCAAATTTCAAAATTTAAATTCGATCCTCTATGTGGATCAAGTTTCCTCCACATATGATCATCCAGACCTGATTCTTTGTGCAGAGCAAGTTTCCTCTCCACAAGACCGCCCGTTAGTGGTGGAGTGTGCCCTTCATGGCGCCACCCTAACATTTGAGTTGAACGATTAGTGGTGGAGCGTGCCCTTTGTGGCGCCACCCTAATTCGTACCCGTTAGTGGTGGAGCGTGCCCTTCGTGGCGCCACCCTAACATTTGAGTTGAACGATTAGTGGTGGAGTACGCCCTTCGTGGCACCATCCTAATTCATACTCGCTAGTGGTGGAGTACGCCCTTCGTGGCACCACCCTAGTTTTCCAGATTCGATCCTCTGTGTGGAGCAAGTTTCCTCCACATATGATCATCCAGACCCGATTCTTTGTGTGGAGCAAGTTTCCTCCTCACATGACCATTCACTAGTGGTGGAGTACGCCCTTCGTGGCACCACCCTAGTTTGCCAGTTTCGGTCCTCTTTGTGGAGCAAGTTTCCTCCCCACATGATCATTCGCTAGTGGTGGAGTACGCCCTTCGTGGCACCACCCTAGTTTTCCAGTTCCGATCCTCTGTGTAGAGCAAGTTTCCTCTACATACGATCATCCAGACTCGATCCTCTGTGTGAAGCAAGTTTCCTTCACATACGATCATTCCAGATCCGATCCGCTGTATGGAGCAAGTTTCCTCCATATACGATCATCCAGGCTCGGTCCTCTATGTGAAGCAAGTTTCCTTCACATACGATCAATCCAGATCTGATCTTTCGTGGGTAGCAATGCTTCCTTCCCACAAGATCTTTCTAGTCTTTTTTTCATTAAGGACAGATGTGAGTCATCGTGCTTTCTCTCCTTAGGACTAGATCTACTAGTGGTAGAGTACGTCCTCTGTGGCACTACCCTATTATCAATTCAAACCTCGATCCCCCAAGGATAGACCTTTTCTTTCCCTTAGGATCAAAACTCCAGACTTAACCTTTTTCGGTCAACGCCAATATGTGCAATAGAATTTTATTCTATTACACATATTGGGGGTCCATTTGTTGACCTCATTTTTGTATGAAGTCACTAAGGACTCACCCAGATTCTAGATCAACCCATACTTTAAATCAATTTTTGCAAAACTCAAATCAATCTAGATCTCAAGATAATTTCAGCTTATGATCAATTCAGACTTTAGTTCAATCTGAATCCAAGTTAATCCAAATCTCAAATCCATTTTAATTTCAAACCCATTCAAGCTTCAAACAATTTCAGTCCAACTCTTAACCAAATTCCAATCAATCTTCAATTGTTTCTTAATCATATTTCAATCACACACCAATCCAGTTTTAATTCAACTTTCAAATATCGAGTTTTCAATCAATCCTCAATCAAAATTCATTCAATTTTTATCGAACGAATTCAATCAAGCAACGTAGAATCGAGTAGACCGGTTCGCTTTCAATTTAAAATTCGATGGCTTTGATCGGCTCGACATGAATCAAAACGACATTATTTAACTTGAATACTTTCAATCAAATTAGTGTGAATCCAATACATAACTAATTTGGCTCACTTGATTCAACTATTTTCACCTTAGTTATGGCTTTAATATTTGCTTTTGGAGCCAAGATCAAAGAAGGGTAACAAGCCCCTTTCCAACCATTGGATCATGGTTGTCCAAGGGCAAAATTGTCAATTGATAGGAGTTCTCATTTCAGGTATTTGAGAAGGCTTTTAGGGCAAGCCGAGAGGGGGGATTTTGGGGATCCATGCTTTGAGGCTCCAGCCGCTCTTCTTCTTCTCCATCCGTCGAGGAAGAGCTACCAAATAAAAGAGATCTCTCTCTCACGCCTCCAGCCGCCCCTTCATTCTCCCCATCCGCTCAAGCAAAAGGAAAGAGGAAGAGGAACCTGCTCCATTCGGCTAAGCTGCAGCATTGAGCGGTGTTGGAAATCATAGTGAGAAGCAGCAGCAGCAACACTCACAAAATCAGGTTATGAAGGTTGATCTCACTCCATCTCAAGCCTTTGCAATGTCCTTTGCCTCCTTCGGCGGGGCTGCTGCTTCAGCTGCAGCTGGTGGAGCTGCTCCTTGGCCAAAGAATACAGGAGATGCATTGCTGTGAAGGCTCCCGAGATCGAACAGGGCATGTGCTCAAAAGAATTTCAGGCACTTAAAGCATGCATGCAGAAAACTATTAAAAAGAAGGCTTAAGAAAATCCTCTGTTTTTGGAAATCCATTAACGTGCAACAATCATGAAAGAGATTGGGAAAAGGGAATAGCAATCGAGCTTCTCATATCAAGCAAGAACAGCCGTTTCTCTTCCCTCTTGTCCAAGAACAGTGACAGTAAGAATCATTTCTTTCTCCAAGATCAAATGGTTACGACCTTTTGCTTACAAAATTGAGATAGCTGCATTATTAATCTTATCTCCTTATAGATTGAACATATGCGAATGTTATTGGAAGTTCATGAAGCTAGTGTATAAATTCTTTGAATCTTGCTATGTATACGTTCTTTGTTCTTTATTTTAATCTCCATTAATGTGCATATTTTTGGTCCTTCATGGTATGATACTGCAGTTGGTTCTATTTTTGAGCTTTGGCTATATAAAAGTTTGAGATCTATTGATTCTCTTTGAAGTTTTTGGTCTCTTTTTCTCACTCCAAATGGCTACGTGTTTCCTCTGTTATTTTGAGAATCCTATTGTTAATGTTGTTATTCAAAGAAGAGACCTCTTTGATTAAAGTCAGATAAATTTCACTTGATTAATCTTAATTGGGCGGACAGCATTAAGATCATTCGAACAAAGTTTTGTTCAGCCAAAGAAGAAATGGCCCAAGGGAAATAGCTTATTTATTTGATCCATAGAGGGAGAAAGTGGATTGCTAGGTACAGGGCATGTCCACGGCTTCATTAACTTGGGTTATTTCATATTTATTATGACTTTCTAGTACTTGTATAAAAAAAATTATAATATATTCTCTACAAGCTTATCTCCATCATTAATCTGAAATGCAGAAGAATCTTGAAAAACATGTGATGATTCTGTTTGAATGTTAAAGCTAGAGATCGCAATAGCATTTCTCTTTTGTTCCCTTGTTAAGTCTTTACTTTGAATTCTTATAATAAGATAAAGTAAAAAAGGAGTCACTACATGCCTTTTTTTTTTAACGTTGAAATCTCCTTGTGATTGTTTACAATGTGATGAGATCCTTTCTTTCAAACCTGCTTCTATTACAAACATTTCATAGTTGAAGGCTTGACTATTCTTTATTGTAAATAATCTTTGGAAGGATGTTTATTCTTCTTAACATCAATATTTCTTGATGAGACATTAAACAAGGAGATGGCCGTGTGAAATTCTTGACAAAGTTGATTCATGATTTGATTCTTACACCATTTGTTAAATAAATTGTTTGCTGCCGGTGGTAGACGTGTTACCTACTTTAGCACCTTGTAAGGGGTATTGAGGAACACATTTTGTCCTAAAGGGTTATGGTTATAGTAAATATGGTCATACATATTCTTGAAATTGACTGTGTAAATATGGTTAATCTTGTGACATATAAGGCTGAATATTGATGTTAGAAAGCTCAGCACTCTTTATATTTTAATCTCTTTAACATTCATTGTTCGATGCAAGGTCGCTACATGTTTTTGAGAGGTATTTTTGAATTAATTGGAAGGCAATAGAACCGTTTTGAGTTATCTTTCTCTTAGTTGTATTGAATATAAATGTTTGATGAAAATAATCAAATGAGTTGAAAAAAAAAAAGAAATTGGATAGATCTTGCATTTACTCAAAAATAATTTCGTGGTGTTGAAAGATGAGAGCGTGAAACAACCTGTATGTGGCAAAGTCAACCCCTTTGTCTCATGTACGAACTTTAAGTGAATCTGGATTTCACCTAAAGGTGTCTTGCCTGAATATAACCTGACATTTTGGAGGCCACAAGCTCCTTCAAATCATGCCATTTTAGGTGACTGTATGACATAAAAAAAAATGGTGCTTTATTGAGAAAGTGTACACACCTGAGCAATGAGAGCAGCTACTCTTTCTCTGAAGATGATGGTGTTGAGATTTCTTTCCTGGAAAAGGATGCTTTTGAAAGTAATGGAGAAGGATCAAAACCATGTCACGAGAGCTTAAGGGATACAAATACTTTTGATGTTGAATTAACAAGTAAAGCTAATCAATTATTTTATCTGTATGGAGAAGTCTACACCTTGATGGCCTTAAAGTTTGATGATGATATTTGATACTTTAAATTTGTAGTTGTTAGCATTTTATCCCTTCATACGTAATCTGTAGCTTGAATTGATATTTTAGAAGAATAAGCATTGGGTTTAATGAAGGATTGGTGGTTTATTCTACTTTGTCGAAACTTGATTTTCATTGTAACTGATGTGGAAATTATACTTTGCTGATGTCATGCGGGTCATGATTTATCGATTCTATTGTAATATAATTGATTTCTCATTCGAATATAAATGTGACCTATTCTATGATTATTTCAATGAGCTTCTCACCTATATATAATTATTCTTGTTGAATTGCTCTTGTAAGATTGTATATGAGCTGAAACTTTTCTTTACATACAAGTCTATATTTTAAAATTATTCTTGCAATATATCATATACATTGAAATTGATTATGGCAGAAATATATACACTTTGAAATTGTTTAAATAATTTGATTTGATTCATATTTTTACATATTCATTTACATGTCAATTCATAATGTCTTTTATATTTGCAAACACGATATTCTGACACCGCTTTCTCTCTTCGCCTTTTTGCGAGGTGTTGGTGGAGCTGATTGGAGAAT